>OY747717.1:3907500-4197500 GCA_963556495.2 Valencia hispanica
ATTCAATTCAGTTCAATAGACTTTATGCCTCCCTGCAGGGAAACTTTCATTATGGGCATAAAAACACTGATTAAAGACCAAAACATTGAAACGACTTTTAGAAACTGAGCCCAGAACGTGTGGTCAGGCACTTTGTGTGGCTTAACTGCATTTACTGCAACAGGCTTCATATCGTTTACAGTGATTTACCACACACATCATGATATAGATTTGAAAAACCTCGCTGTCTGGTTTTTACAGACCTCAACATCTCCACCTTTGTTTAAACTGCATTTAACCCAAGCAGTTTACTACTCTGTGCTCATTTACCACAAACACAGTTAACAACATATAGAGTCATGGAGAAACCCTAAAAACTCACAGCAGATCCCACACTGTCACTGTAAAACAAGAAATTAGCAAAAACCCAAGAGCTTATGTTGCGTAGGTCAAATCTGCCTTTTTTGCGACACCCTTTCTACGTACATATACATATAAGACATAATTGGAAAGCTGAGATTCTTGTGATTCCATAAGTCATAGAAACAGTGAATGCTTCTGTCAAACCACTCAGAAAAATAAAAGCCCAACTCACCGTTTAAAGCGTCATATCATTGACAAAACACAGCCATCTCGAACAAAAACTGTCTTTTTACGCCCACAAGGATCCTGTTAATGTCCTCCAGGAAAATAGCTAGTCCACCACAAGTCTTATGTCTACAATCCAGCATGGCCGCTGAGATCCTTGATAATTCCCTTACTTTTGTGTATTTCTCATAGGTTTTACCAAAACTACCGTTAGCATGCTCAAATTAGTCTAAAAATAACACAGCACCCTTATTGTTCTTTGTGATGTTCATTGGCGGCTTGCAAACAACAAATTGGTGCGTTTCCACCACCAACTGGTATGGAGTGGGGATCAGAATGTCACTCAAGGCTGGACTGGTGATCGTCCCTGTTTGAGCTAGCTTTGCTCTTGTTTTTATTAAGCCAAGCTCAAATGTCCATTTTGGCATACAACCGTATCAAAGTATCTTCTTCTCTGCCTCCCAAAGTCCTGATTAATTGCCCACAGCACCCTCTGCTGGTTGTCTTTGGTCAATACATTGCATGGTTGCAACTTAATTTACACAGTGTTTTAATCTGCCTTGGGCGTGCCGATACCTGAATGGCTGCTGGGCCTGTTCAAACACGAACATGGGGGAGCAACTTAGGTCAGCAAAACTGGATTGAAGCAAAAGACTTCTGGAACCATCTCATTTGGACAGATGAGACCAACGTGGAGATTTTTACCCATAATGCATGAGCAAAAACACCTCATACTAACTGCCAAACACAGTGGTGGATGTTTGGGTATTTGGGCTTGTTTTTCAGCCACACGACCTGGACATTTTACAATCATCAAGTCTAACATGAAGGTATTGTAGCATGACCTCCGCTCCGCCTGATTGAAATGTTGTGGTGGGACCTTCAGAGTACCAAGCAGAAGCAAATCACTGCGGCCCTCAGTTAACGAAGCAGCACTGGAAACAAGAGGGGGAGCAAAATGACTTCCCATTGATATGAGAGATGATGAAGTCATGCAGAAAAACCACTGCTGAGAGTTACTGTTGTTGTTGGAGTTCTACCGGCTGTGTGTTTGGATAAACGAGTCAAAATGTCCAACTAGAGCTTCAACTACATGTACAAACTGAAACCTGCCTGCATGGAAAGCAGTCGACTGACGCTCCTGAATATATTTCCTCTCTGTCTTTTTTCTTTCCCGCTGTCCTCTGTCTCACGTGGCCCCCGGGGGTGCTGTCACGCCATTGGTCGGCGGCATGACAACCAATTAAGGACTTATTAATCAAGCTCCAGTTGAAGGCTAATGTCCCAAGCCAGCCGAGTGTGATAGAAATGAAGAGCTGTAAAGTTTAGCAGCAGAAGAAAGATGGTGAAAGTAGAAACAGGGAGATTATTTGTTTCAAAACAACCTTGGAAACATAAATGTTATGTGTTCAGCATGCTGTCTTTAATATGTACCCACATTTAACATCAATAACACAACTAAAGCTTTAAATCTCATAACTTATCTACGTTGTCTAACTGCAGTTTTGTTTTTGTGTTTTTTTTTTTTTTTTACCAAACAAACCTTCACAGGTGATTTAGTTTGATGTGAGATGAACCTCTGCAGTGCACTGAAGACTAAAACTTAGTTCAGACTTTGTGTTTTTCCTGATGTAAAACGGTGAGTGCGAGTCGCAGGCCTGTGGCTGTCTGGTGCGACGACTTATTGACCAAATCCTCACGATCGAATCCAGGTCTTCGACAGTCGGTCAGCTTTCAGTGACATATGCTTTTTGGCATCCATATGACCGTCACCTATTATGTTATTTTGGGCCAGTTTTTTTTTGTTTTTTTTATTTACAGCCCCTTTCAGTGTGGTGTCCTGCAGGGTTCTATTTTGGGCCCACTTTTTTCTTTATTGTACATGTTGCCTCTTGGCCCAATTTTTCAAAAGCACAGGGTTTCTTAGAATTTTTTTTGCAGATGTGCAGATATATGTCCCTGTGAGTTCTCGACGCTAAGGCCTGGCTGCAGTCTGACTTTTTGAACAAAAAAAACAACAAAAAAAAACGAAGTTGTTGCCTTCGGAGGCTGTGGATTGATAATGGCGTGAGTACTGTATTTGGCTTTGATTCGTTCTGCCATTCCCAGGCAAGAAATCAGAGGGTGATCATCGACGGCTGTTTTTTAAAAACAAATTAGTACAGCCGTGCAAAACGGGGCTTTTTGTTGTTTTTTTTTCATTGTTGCTCTGTTTTAAAGCTTTGAATGGTTTTGGCCCCTTCTTATTTGGCGGAGCTCTTAAATAAACATGCTTCTACCAGAGCTTTGAGATCCTGCTCTCCAGGTTAAAATCAAGGGGCGTTAGAGCTTTCTCCTAAGCGTTCTCCTAAGCTATGGGATAGTCTTCCCCCTATAGATCCAGGCTGAACAATCTCTCCTAAGTTTTAAGTCTCTCTTAAAAACTCATCTCTTTGAACCCTCAGGTTCCCCTGTCGGCGTCTCAGATGTTTTTAGTAACACAACAAAGTTGAGCTCATTTTCAGGTGAATCCTGGGCAACACTAGGCAGTCCAGCTTATTTCCATCAACAGGAAAAAGGTGAAAATGTATCACTGTGCATTGAAGGCTGGGTCTGCCTCAACTGGAGGAGTCCAAAGATCCTTTAGTCTGGTTCAGCAATGCTGGCAGGAGGGAGCGGGAGGTGACTAGATGAATCTAGGCTTCATCTAGGCGAGGCAAACAAGGAGCTGAGCTGAAACCTGAAGCTCTGGACGATTAGATGGAATCTGCTGGTATTCCTCCAATAGAAAACTTTGAAACTGATTGAAATAATGAACTGAATGATTAATTCAAATGGATATACAACTGAATTAGTTGAGAGCTTCTATCCTGCAACTTGTAGATACACCCCTTCTCCAACATCCCTAAATCAGATGAATGAATGGCTTCCAAGCCCTTTTTCTGAGCTGAATTCATGCTGACGAGGCAATTCAGGTGTGTAGCACTACTTTTATGTATTTTTACTCGAGTAAAAGTGAAAAGTAGCCGTCCAAAAAAATTACTCGAGTGCGAGTAAAAAAAATATTTGGTAAAAAGGCTACGTGAGTACAGAGTAAAATATGATGTAATATTTTTAAAATTAGTTCATCAGACAGACAAAAATATAAAGATATGGGCAAATTCTGGTATTCTAAAGATGAGAATTGCAGAGATTTTAAATGACAAAGAAATACAAATAAATTAGATAACAAATATTAATCAGAAGAATTTTTTTAATATACCAATACTTAGTCAGTAATGAATAAATATATCTTAGAACAAGGTAAAAAGTACTTCCAGTGACAATTTATGGTGTTTACTGTATATTTACTTGACTTCCAAATGCAACAACAACCTCAACAGATAGAAGACCAAAGTTTGAGTAGAAACAGGGGGTCTCCTTTAATAAACTGTAGGTGTGTGTCTGTGTCTGGTGTAATTTTGGTTAAAAATATATTCGCTCTTCATTCAGCGAATTTACTCACAGTGGGTAGAGTATTCGCAAATTTTACTCAAGTAAAAGATAAAAGTACGACAAAGCAAAACTACTCTTAAAGGTAAATTTTTTCCAAAAAGTTACTCAAGTAAATGTAACTAGTTACTACCCACTCCTGCTCACACAATCTAAAAACATGAGTGATTGGTTAATTGGTCTCTCCAAATTGTCCTTAGGTGTGAGTGTGTGCCTCCCCACGACCCTGCATGGATAAGCGGGTATAAACAACGGACGGATATGTCTGGGAACAGGAGGACATCACAGGGAAGTCTGAGATTCCCTCTCGGACCTATTAGCTCCACTCAGGATAAACACCCGTCACTCACGGCTGACATTTAACGCCCTGAAATAAAGCCGTCAGAATAAATTCAGTTAGAAAACAATTGATCTCCATTCTGACCTCCTGTCGTGTATAAATGAAGCATAAATCCACTGAGCTGTACTCTGAGCGCTCCAATCAGAGCAGAGAGGCGGCGTTGGCTCTCTAAAAATAAATGTGCTAACTGTGGGGGGTGGGGGGGGCCCTGGGCCCTGAGGCCTGAGGCCAGCTGAATGGAAGTATTGATGAGAGCAGAGCAGAGTGTTGGAGCCGCTGGCGAGAGGCCACAGTAAACCTACTCATCGATTGTTTTCAGCACATCTCTCGATGTGATTACACTCACAAACACACTCGTGGTGAGGATGCTATGAGAGCTGCTGTTCTCCTTCTCCTCCCGTCCTTCCTCGGTTTAACCCACTGCACAGGTTCTCCTCAGTCTGTGGAAGACGGAAAATATCACAATAGATGTTCCTCACCATGTGCACAAGACTCTTACTCTGGTTCCGATTGGATTTCTGAAGCAAGCTCTCATTTGTCTGTTTAGCAGACTTTTCAGCTGCTTAGGGAGGGCCCCCTGCTGGCCCGGAGGCCTCAAGACAACTTGTAACGCTGCAAAAATGAAAACCTTAATGTTTGAAAGTCATGTTTTCAGAGTTGTAAATGAATGATTATGTCTCCCTTTTTTTTCTAAAAATACAAGCTTTAAAAGTTTCTTTAGCATGTAGAGGTGAACTGAAGCACAGTGTAGGTCTATAATGCATGAGGTATTACGTTTACACCAAATTTGCCAGAAATAAACCAAAAAATTCGTATTTTGCACATTGTTCCAACTAAAGGTTGAGTGGTACCACAAATATGCCAGAAAATGCACCCTCTACAGGCTGAAAGCATAATCACATCACTGTAACCCTCTGATGAAAAAACCTCGTCAAAATCATGGTAGAACCACCGTGCTGGATTTAGTCTAATTCCAGTCTACTCAACATCCCTAGAATCAGAACCAAACATGGAGAAGCAGCTTTCAGTTTCTATGCTCCTCTAATCTGGAACAAACTTCCTGACAACTGCAAAGCTGCTGAAACACTGAGTTCCTTTAAATCACGGCTAAAAACTCGTCTGTTTAGAGCTGCCTTTGAGTCATGCTTTCATGTATCATATGTTTTGTTTGGGCTTCTTGCTTTATTACTGTTTTTATTTTATCCCCTAATTATGTAAAGCACCTTAAATTACCTTATTGTTGAAAATGTCCTATACATATAAAATTGCCTTGCCTTTTTGTCAGCACTAAGGGTGCAAAATTATGTTCACGTTCCGCCATTTTATGACCAAAATATCTGATCACTCCCTGTCGTTTTACAAATATGCAAATTCATTGTTAATTCCCTTTTGTTTTGGGTTTTTTTAGCAAGAAAATAAATGTTAGAAATACTTGTTACTTGGTTTCATCGTGGTCTCCTCGCTCGGAGAGTTTATAGCAACAAACTGCTAGGTAGACCGAACAGAATATCTATCAACTCCATTTTACGTTTCATAACAGTACTTGTTGATCTGGTAAAATACAGTAGACACATTTCAATGGCATCACAGGGTTGGGCTGCTTAGACTGTATCTGTTCACCCATTTTAGTGCATAATCAGACGACCATGTCTGTTGGTGATCTTTCCCTGTAAGGGTATTTGTGTTGTTTTGAGTCAGCAGTGGTTCTGGCCTTTAAACCCTTCCAATGGATGCCACTGTTTACCAGTTTATCACTGTTTCGTATTGTTTCAACTAGGGACGTAACGGTACATGTATTCGGATATTTTGGTACGGCCCTGTCTGTTCGGTACGCTCGTGTACCGAAGAAATCCAGCTGTTTTCTAACTGAACACATGCAGAATGTTTATGTGAGGAACTCAGAGCGCAGTGCAACGTTCCACAGGGCAACTTTAAAAAGTGACACCAAAACAGAGCGGACTCCCAGGTATCACTGAACTCTATGGTTTCGCATGCAGCTACAGTAGAAAAAGAAAGATGGAATAAAAAATAGAATAATCCTTTATTGTCCTACAAGGGGGAAATTCGGCTGTAACAGCAGCAAATTGACAGATTATAGAAACATTTACGATCACACAAGAATGGTATAAAAAGTATAAAAACTGAATTAAGAATTATATATTTACATTAAGGACACAGTTACAAAAACCAAAGTACTGTGCAGTTCTTAAAAATAAAGTGGCATACTCAGTAGAATAATTAACAAAAAAACAGTGAATATTTACAGAATGTGCATGAGTAGGTGTGCAATAGAAAGTAAATAAGTAAACATATAATTTACAAGTAGTTAACAGAATATAAACTGAGAAAAACAGATGTGCATAGCATATAGCAGCCAGAAATGTTAATTAAATGAGTCAAACAGTGCAGATTACAGCAGTGATGTAAACATTATTAGGTTTGCTGGGACCAGTTCTGGTTGTAGAGTCTAACAGCTGCAGGGAGGAAGGATCTGAGAAAACGCTCCTTCATGCAGGATGCAGCCGTCTGTCATGGAAGGAGCTCTGCAGCTCAGCAGCATCTTCATGCATGGGGTGGGAATCTCTGTCCATCAGTGATGTTATTTTGACCAGAGGGCGGCTGTAGTTCAGTGGTAGGGTTGTCGGCCCAGAAATTGTGGGGTCGATTCCAGCTTCCATCTGCTACATGTCGTTGTGTCCTTGGGCAAGATACTTCACCTACCCGCCTACTGGTGTTGGCCAGAAGGATCGATGGCACGATATGGCAGCCTCGCTTCTGTCAGTTTATAATCGTAGTTTGCCTCCACCAGTGTGTGAATGTGAGAGTGAATGAATAATGGAGTTGTAAAGCGCTTTGAGGATCTCAAAAAGCGCTATATAAATGCAAGCCATTATTATAATTATAGTCCTTCTGTCTCCCACCACGTGCACTGGATCCAGGGGGCGCCCTAGAACAGAGCTGGTCCTCTTCCTCTCAGCTGTAGATAAACTGCTGCTCCAACATATGACACTACAAAAGATGGCTGATGAAGGTCTTTAGGAGCGCTCCCTAAACTCCAAAATATCTTCGCCTAGAGTCTGACCCTTCCTGTGGAAAGCATCAGTGTTGAGGCTCCAGTCCAGTTTATTGTTCAGCTGAACACCCAGTTTACTTATAAGATCTCAATGTCCACTCCCTGGATGTTCTCCAGTGTCAGTGTGGTGGGTCTGCGCCTGTGGAAGTCCACCACCAACTCCTTGGTTTTCCCGCACGCATCTTCCAACAGCAATAAGGTCCATAACACGTTCTGCACTGACCTGAATGACTCACCTAACACAATGTCAAGCTGAATGTAAACATCACTGATACTAGAGAAAAACCAGCTGACGTCCAACATGGCTACCAGTAGCATCCAATCAGCCCAAACTCCTTATCTTAGATAAAGCACAAGTTGGTGGAATCCCTGTTGATGAGAAGGGATTTATCCCCAACAGCTCCGCATGCTGCATTCAAGTACAGTTGGGACACTAGGCTGTCGAAATATCAAAACTCCAAAGTGATTTAAACACGTTTTATCTTCAAATATAAGCCAAGTGTTATTTGAAGCTTTCTAAACATTAACACTGACTGTTTTCAAGTTTTTATTCTGTTTTCTACTCTGGCTATGTCTGCTTGTACTATTTTATTTATTTTAAAAAAATGTAATCAAGTCTCTAATCACTTCTATACTTTCAACTTTAAGTTATAGAATATAATAAAATCTAATTAATTTCAGGAATTGAAAAGAAGGAATTCAGGGGAAAAAAGGTTATTTGTTTAGTGCTGATGATCAAAGTAAAAAGAAAAAGAAAGTCAGATGCATATTTGTATTTATTTTTCTTGATTTAGGTGTACCGAAAAGGTACAGAACTGTGATTTTTTTTCTGTACCATTACACCCTTAATGTTAAGGTGTATTTGGTGTTTGAACCAATAAAATAGGCAGTTATAAACGTTTTTAGACGATAACTCAAGCATTTGTGGGCAGTTTTGGTCCCTAACCCCCCCGTATACCGGCTGTATCTATAAACAAGTTAAACAGTGCAGGAAAGTGTGTTTTGCTTCAGTTTTTTGCCCTCCACAAATTACCTGGACTGGAGTTTGTTCCCAGTTTGACCCTTAATCGTGAGCGTCACAGATGAATCCACTGGTTAATCATCAGGAATGAGCTCCTTGTCTGCAGAAAGAGGAGATTTGTCCAAAGCAAGGTGACCTTCATGAAAGTGCAGGATGGTGAAGTCATAATGATGTATCGCGTCTGCAGGGTAGCTGTGAGGTGACGTTTTTAATAACTGCAGATCATCAAAGGGGTTTGTCTAACTGGAGCCCGATCTGGAGCAGAGAGAAGAACGGATTGTTAGAAGAAAATCACACAGAAGGAAGATAATCAATGCTACGGAGAACATGCATTCATGCAGCGATGTTAAAGAGTTTTTAAAGCGATGAAAGCTGCTTTTCCCTTCCTATCCGAGTGGAAGAGTTTGGTTCACAAATATGGGGACATAGCTGGGTTAAAAATAAGAACAATTATTGAAAAAATATAGGTTAATATCAGCTGTACATCAGCGTTTAGTAGAAAAAAGAAGGGGTACAGCACACATTAAACACAAAACAGAACGATAATTGAGTAGAAATATTTCACAGGATGAATGGCTCTGATTTAGTGATTTATTTTCACTAAATCAGGTGTAGATTCTTGCTGCAGGACCTTCAGAATCAGAATCAAAAAGGGTTTATTGCCAAATGTTGGGTAGGTCTACAACATTAGGAAATTGCTGCGGTACTTTGTGCAAACATACGAGAACAAACAGACAAACACTTAAATAAAAATATAATATGCTAAACAGATTGTTATATACATGAGTGCAGGTAACGATCGGTGCAAATTAGACAGGTGCAAAAAAAAACACAATATGGGTCATGTAACTGAAACAGAGCGGGTGGTGGGAACAGTCTTAGGGTTATTGTTCATGAGTCCAACAGCAGAAGGGAAGAAACTGTTCTTATGGCGAGAGGTTGCAGGGCTCTAAGCAGGACATTCACATGTTTTTTGGTTTAGTAATATTTTTTTACAGTTTTGAAGAGTCGTATGTGAGATTTTAGTCTAATTTCTGGGTCAAGATACCTGGATGTAAGAAACTCGTCAGGAGAGACAGACTCTGTTAACCTGAATACGACTAGATCCAAGTGAAACCCAATAAACTCCATAATGTATACTATGTAGTTTTTCAAAATAACTCATGAGGAGTTCTGTAATCATGGATAAAAAAGGGAAAATCAGTTAAAGTGAGCTAACAGCGCAGTAAAAAGATGTGCAGAACAAAGACAAGGAGAGGGTGGACTGGTAGAGGTGGTGACCCCTGCAGCCTCTCCTCATGTAGCTGTCTTCCTTTATCTCCCCCCTCACAGATCAGCAAGAGGATGAGGCAGAAACTTATGATTTGCCCTCTCCGTCCAGGCCTCATAACTCACCTGAATGCCTCCCGCCTGCTGCCACGGCACCCAGACCCCCTCTGCATGTCCCCCCCCGAGGTCCTCTCCAAAACGGCGTAAATGCTGGAGGGGAGAAGAAAAAAAAATTTACACGAGGGGGGGACTGAGGTTAATAGAGCAATCGCCGTCTTTTAATTGAAAAAGTTAAACGATGCGACAGGGCGAGGATGTTATTACTGGGAATGATCCCGGGAAGGAAAGATGAATGGCAGCCTCCAAGGTTGGGTTAATGAGGACACAGGGGAGCGTGTATAGGTGGATGCTGCACGCGAGGGTCACATGTTGGTGAAAACCAGGGATAAATGTTTCCTTTTTAGGTTCAACAAAGACGTTTCCACCATTTTTCACTGGATCAGTCTAACCGCACACGGTCCAGTCTCAGCTTGGTGGTTTTTCTGCTGCTGATGTTTTAATAAGGCCTCTGATTAATGAAGGCTGACTGAACTGCAGAAAGTCAGATAATTTTGGCAGGTGTAGTGAAAAAGCAGCTGGTGTGAGGTTCTGTCTCTCTGGGCTACTAGGACTGTCCTCCCTAAGAGGTAGCTGAGAAAAACAAAAAAAAGGGAATGATGAACTGGACAAAACTAAGAGCAGAAAATAGGTTCTACTGGGAAATACAAAGAATCAGTGAGATAAATAGAGATAAGATGGAGAGAAAAGGAGAAGTGGCAAGGCAAATTAATTTGTATAGCACACTTTCAGCAACAATTAAATTCTAGTCAATTCAAAAATACTTTGTTGATCCCTGAAGGAAAATTGTAGCGAAACTGAAGAAGCCTCCAACCGAAGACGCTCAACAATAAAAAACAGAAAACAAAACATAAAAGACATAAAGAACATTAAAGCATAATACAGTTATGACGTTCCAGCTATTATTAATTACTTAAAGGCAGCTCTAAACAGATGCGTTTTTAGCCTTGGCTTAAAGGAACTCAGTGTTTCAGCAGCTTTGCAGTTTTCTGGAAGTTTGTTCCAGATTAGAGGAGCATAGAAACTGAAAGCTGCTTCTCCATGTTTGGTTCTGATTCTAGAGATGTCGAGTCGACTGGAAATAGAGGAACACGAGCAGCAGCATTCTGGATCAGCTGCAGCTGTCTGATTGACTTTTTAGGCAGACCTGTGAAGACGCTGTTGCAGTAATCAATCTGACTAAAGATGAACGCATGGATGAGTTTTTCTAGTTCCTGTTGCGACATCAGTCCTTTAATTCTAGAAATGTTCTTCAGGTGATAGAAGGCTGACCGTGTTGTTGCCTTTATGTGACCCTGGAGGTTCAGGTCTGAGTCCATTACTACACCTAGATTTCAGGCCTGATCAGTAGTTTCTAGCTGTATTAACTGAAGCTGTGTGCTGACTCTTGATCGTTCATCTTTAAATTGAAAAGATTGCTTCCGTGCACGGCTCTGGCTCTGGAACCCGTCTCCTCGAGAGGGGTTGGACTCTCTTCCAACTCTGGAGTTGCCCCTGCTGAGAGGCATCGAGCTGGGGTGGGCATACTTGTTGCCCCCCATCTCGGCGTCTGTACGTTGGGGTTTACCCCGGTGAACGAGAGGGTAGCCTCCCTCCACGTATGGGTGGGGGGACAGGTCCTGACTGTTGTTTGTGCTTACGCGCCAAACAGCAGATTAGATTACCTACCCTTTTTGGAGTCTTTGGAGGGGGTGCTGGAGAGTGCTCCTCCTGGGGACTCCCTTGTTCTGCTGGGGGACTTCAACGCTCACGTGGGCAATGACAGTGAGACCTGGAGGGGTGTGGTTGGGCGGAATGGCCCCCCCGATCTGAACCCGAGTGGTGTCTTGTTATTGCACTTCTGTGCTCGTCATGGAGCTCCATAACAAACACCATGTTCAAGCATAAAGGTGTCCATGTGTGCACTTGGCACCAGGACACCCTAGGCCGCAGCTCAATGATCGACTTGGTTGTCGTCTCATCTGATCTGCGGCCGCATGTTTTGGACACTCGGGTGAAGAGAGGGGCTGAGCTGTCCACTGACCTGAGTGAGTCGGCTCCGATGGTAGGGGAGGACGCCGGACAGATCTGGAAGGCCCAAATGTGTTGTGAGGGTCTGCTGGCAACGTCTGGTAGAGTCTCCTGTCAGAAGGAGCTTCAACTCAAACCTCCGTCAGAACTTCGAACACGTCCAGGGGGAGGCAGGGACATTGAGTCCGAGTGGAACATGTTCCGCGCCTCCATTGTTGAGGCGGCTGACCGAAGCTGTGGCCGCAAGGTGGTCGGTGCCTGTCGTGGCGGCAACCCCCGAACCCGCTGGTGGACACCGGCGGTAGGGGATGCTGTCAGGCTGAAGAAGGAGTCCTATCGGGTCTTTTTGGCCTGTGTGACCCCTGAAGCAGCTGATAGGTACCGGCAGGCCAAGCGGAGTGCGGCCCGGATGGTCGCGGAGGCAAAAACTCGGGCGTGGGAGGAGTTTGGAGAGGCCATGGAGAACGACTTCCGTACGGCTTTGAAGCGATTCTGGTCCACCATCCGGCGTCTCAGGGGGGGAAAGCGGTCTGCCACCAACACTGTTTACAGTGGGGATGGTGTGCTGCTGACCTCGACGTGGGATGTTTTGGGTCGGTGGATGGAATACCGACCTCCTCAATCCCACCGGCACGCCTTCCAGTCTGGAAGCAGAGTCTGGGGACTTTGGGTCGGGCTCTCCAATCTCTGGTGCTAAAGTCACAGAGGTTATTAAAAATCTCCTCGCTGGCAGGGCTCCGGGGGTGGATGATTTTCGACCGGAGTTCCTCAAGGCTCTGGATGTTGTGGGGCTGTGTTGGTTAACGCGGCTCTGCAATATTGCGTGGACATCGGGGACAGTTCCCTTGGATTGGCAGACCGGGTGGTGGTCCCCCTGTTTAAAAAGAGGGATCAAAGAGTGTGTTCCAACTACAGGGGGATCACACTTCTGAGCCTCCCTGGTAAGGTCTATTCAGGGGTTCTGGAGAGGAGGGTCCGACGGATAGTCGAACCTCTGAGGTTTTCGTCCTGGCCGTGGAACACTGGACCAGCTCTACATCCTCAGCAGGATCCTGGAGGGTGCGTGGGAGTTTGCCCAACCAGTCTACATGTGTTTTGTGGACTTGGAGAAGGCGTTCGACCATGTCCCTCGGGGAGCCCTGTGGTGGGTACTCCGGGAGAATGGGGTACCGGGCCCCTTGATACGGGCTGTTAGGTCCCTGTACGACCCGTGCCAGAGTTTGGTTCGCATTGCCGGCGGTAAGTCAAGCTTGTTTCCGGTGAGAGTTGGACTCCGCCAAGGTTGCCCTTTGTCATCGATCCTGTTCATAACTTTTATGGATGGGATTTCTTTGCGCAGCCAAGGTGTTGAGGGGATACATTTTGGTGGCCTCAGGATCAGGTCTCTGCTTTTTGCAGATGACGTGGTCCTGTTGGCTTCATCGGAACGTGATCTACAGCTTTAGCTGGAGCGGTTCGCAGTCGAGTGTGAAGCGGCTGGGATGAGAATCAGCACCTCCAAATCCGAGGCCATGGTCTTGAGCCGGAAAAGGGTAGGGTGCCTTCTCCAGGTTGGGGATGAGGCCCTTCCCCAAGTGGAGGAGTTTAAGTATCTGGGGGTGTTGTTCACGAATGAGGGAAAAATGGAGCGGGAGATCGATAGACGGAAGGAGGGCATCTGCAGTTATGCGGGCGCTGTACCGGTCTGTCGGCTCAGCTCTCGATATACCGGTCGATCTATGTTCCTACCCTCATCTATGGTCACGAACTCTGGCTGGTGACCGAAACAACGAGATCACAGATACAAGCAGCTGAAATGAGTTTCCTCAGCAGAGTGTCTGGGCTCTCCCTTCGAGATAGGGTGAGAAGCTCAGTCATCCGGAGGGGGCTCAGAGTAGAACCGCTGCTCCTCCACATCGAGAGGAGTCAGTTGAGGTGGCTCGGGCATCTGGTCAGGATGCCTCCTGGACGCCTCCCTGGTGAGGTGTTTCGGGCACATCCCACCGGAAGGAGGCCCAGGGGAAGACCCAGGACACGCTGGAGAGACTATGTTTCTCGGCTGACCTGGGAGCGCCTTGGGATTCCTCCCGAGGAGTTGTCCCAAGGTGCTGGGGAGAGGGAAGTCTGGATCTCTTTGCTTAAGCAGCTGCCCTTGCGACCCGACCCTGGATAAGCGAAAGAAAATGGATGGATGGATGGATGTTTCTGTTCAGCTGGAGAAAGTTATGACACCATCACACAGTGATTTGCTCGATGCATTTACTTAGGGTTTGGATGGGTTCAAAGTCACCTGGTGAGAGAGAACAGCTGAGTATCATCTGCATAGTTATGGTAGATAATCTTATTGGTTGTTATAATCTTGCCTAGTGGGAACATGTAGATATTAAATAGGAGGGGCCCCTGGATGGAGCCCTGGGGCACCCCACATGTGATTTCTGTTCGTTCTGATGAAAAGTTTCCTATTGAAACAAAGAAGTCCCTGTTCTTTAGGTAAGACTCAAACCAGCCAAGTACTGTACCAGAGAGTCCGACCCAGCTCTCCAGTCGTTCCAATGATATATCATGATCAACAGTGTCAAATGCTGCACTGAGGTCCAACAGAACCAGCACTGTGGTTCTACCACAGTCTGTATTTATGCGGATGTCATTGAATACTTTGACGAGGACAGTCTCAGTGCTGTGGTGAGCGCGGAAACCAGACTGAAAAGCATCAAAGCGGTTGGTCATTGTTAGGAAGTTATTTAACTGCTGAAACAGCTTTTTCAATAATTTCACTGATGAATGGAAGATTAGAGATCGGCCTGTAATTCTGCATTACCATGTTGTCCAGGTTATTCTTTTTTAGTAGTGGTTTAATAACTGCTGTCTTTAAAGCCTGGGGGAAGACACCTGACAGGAGGAATGAGTTCACTATTTGAATCAGATCAGACCCAATGACAAGGAAAACTTTCTGAAGGAAACCTGTGGGTAGGATATCAAGACAGCAGGAGGAGGAGCTTAATTGGTTAATGATTTCTTTAAAGTTTTTTTGGTTTAGCTTAAGGGATTCAGACATTTTCTTCAGATTGGTGTTGATTGGGGATGACATTGTTAATGGGTTTGGTACTGAGGTACAGATGGACCTTCGAATTTAAAGAATCCTTTTAGTAAAAAAAGTGAGATGAAAATCAGTCATGTACAGAGATGAGGAGCCTGCGTAAGGTAAAAGAAGTGCTAAAGAGGGGTGATAAAAACAAATGGGATGAATAGGCAATGAGTCATGACAGGATGAGTGGGATGTCATAGATGAGCACTTTTTCCCTTTTTTTTACTCTTAAATCCTAAAATCTGAACCCTGTGGGAGGAAAGTGGAAAGAAACTCAGTTTATTTCAGTTTATTCGTATTTTGCTAGCAGAAAATGCAAAATACCAAACCTAACACAGTTAATAAGACTGAAAACATTTTTGGTAAAAACTTGTGAATGAGTTGTTTTCCCTCTTGGATGGCAGCAATTCTATCTCTAACCCTTCAGAAATTGATGGTCTGGTTCACAGTGTTACTTCCTAATGGCGTTTGGCATTAGATAGTGTAGCCCCCTTAAAAAAGAAAGTGGCTAGCCATAGGAGGCTGACTCCTTGGTTCAACGCAGAGTTGCGTTCTTTAAAGCAGAATACTAGGAAGGACAAACTAAAACAGTATATTTCTCATCATTAATAGAGGCGAATAAAAACAATCCTAGGTTTCTTTTTAGTACAGTTGCCAAACTTACACAGAGTCATAGCTCTGTTGAGCCAACTATTCCCCCAGCTCTTAGTAGTGATGACTTTATGGGATTATTCATAAATAAAATTAATTCTATTAAAAATAAAATCATTGGCATCCTCCCAAACATGATTACTTCTTCCTCAGTAAATGAGGCAGCATCGGAATGAACCGTAGAACCTCATTTGTGTTTGGACTGCTTTGATTCAGTCAAGCTTCCGGAATTATCAGAAATATTAGTTTCATCTAAACCTTCAGCTTGTATGTTGGACCCAATCCCAACCAAATTATTTAAGGAAATGTTCCATTTGGAATTTAAAATAGCTGTAATTAAACCTTTACTCAAGAAACCTTCCCTTGATCAAGATGACTTAGTGAATTACAGACCTATACCTAACCTTCCTTTCTTATCCACAATCCTTGAGAAAATAGTTGCTAATCAAATCTGTGAACATCTAAACAGTAACGAGCTGTTTGAAGAGTTTCAGTCAGGTTTTAGAGCTCATCATAGCACTGAAACAGCACTGGTGAAGGTTACTAATGATATTCTCATGGCCTCAGATAATGGACTGGTGTCTGTTCTGGTTTTGTTAGATCTCAGTGCTGCTTTTGACACAGTCGATCATAATATTCTCTCAGAAAGGCTTGAACATGTTGCAGGGATCAAAGGAACAGCACTAGGCTGGTTTAAATCATATTTGTCTGATAGATTCCAGTTTGTTCATCTAAATTATCAATCTTCTTCCCTCAAGGGTTACTTGTGGAGTTCCACAGGGTTCTGAGCTTGGACCAATTCATGTTACCATATATATGCTTCCAATTGGTAAAATCATCAGACAGCAGAGGATAAATTTCCACAGCTATGCTGATGATACACAACTATATTTATCCATAAATCCAGTCAGTTAGGTAGATTACAGGCATGTCTGGAAGACATAAAAACATGGATGAATCTAAACTTTTTGCTCTTAAATTCTGACAAGACAAAAGTTTCCGTCTTTGGACCAGAAGCTCTAAAAAAGAAACTGCTTAGTCAATCACTTCATCTGGATGGTACTAAATTGGCCTCCAGCACAGCTTTAAAAATGTTTCTCTTCAAACTACGCAGAATAAAAATAATTATTTATTCGACATATAAAAAAATATAAACATAAGAAACATTGCGACGCCCCATGAACGTCGCTGCGCTTTGCGTCATTGCGTTCAAGGTGCTGCCACGAGCCTGCAAGAGCTGCTACAGCTAAAGCTTGAAGCTAAAAATGGATCGGTTTGTCATACCTATAAGAAAATTGAGAGCGGACGGAAATTATAGCAATAGGACTGAAAATGTACCCGTTGCAGTGGAGGGCGAGCCCTGCTTGATCCTAGACACAGAGGACACTGAGGAATTGGAGGATGAGGTGCAACCGGAGCAACTGGCAGCCCCCAAGGCGGAGGAGACAGCAGGTGAGCAGAGGGAAAGAAATGGCGCCTCATCGAGCGCTACAGCGGGCACGGATGGTGGGAATCCTGACGACGGAGTGGATTTAACGGGGGATTTAAGCCATGGCCCAACCGAGAAACCAAGACAGCCACAACTAAAATCATACCCACGTCATTCTTTTGGATCGCAGGGGCAGCTAGCATCCAGGAGTTTTAGTTACTCGTGGTTCAAACAGTATCAGTGTCTAAAGACACGGCTTTTTGTTTTGCCTGTCGTCATTTTTTTCACAGTGTACATGGATCTGCTGGTCACTCAGAAAAGGGCTTCACCCAGGAAGGGTTTAAAAACTGGAGAAAAGGAGGAGAGAAACTGGCGCAACATAACGCTAGCGCTTCTCACAAAGTGGCAATGGAAGGATGGTGTGAATTTAAGGAGAGAGAGAAAAACGGATCCAGGATTTTGACGCACCTCCATGATGATGGACATAAGAAAATTGTTAAAGAAAAAAGTATCTACATGCGAGCAGTTGTTGAGTCACTGTGCTTTACAGCTTGTCAAACCATTGGTCAGAGACGCCACAGAGAGAATGAACAGTCCACCAACAGAGGTAATTTCCTTGAAATGTTACATCTGCTGGGGAAGTTTGATAGCACTGTATCAAAGAAATTATCTAGCGGGCCAGGTAATGCAAAATATGTCCATCATGACATTCAGAACGAGTTAATTGATATAATAATCTGCATTTTGAGAGAACAGGTTAGTAACGAAGTTAAACAAGGAGAGTACTTTACTTTAATGGTGGATGAAACTAAAGATGTGAGCAAAAAAGAGCAGATATCCATTGTTCTGCGCTACATACACGATGATGACATTCATGAAGAGTTTCTTGATTTTGTTCCAGCTGATGGTTTGGATGCAGAGTCTTTACTTGTGACAGTGAAAGGGGCATTGGCTAAGTTCAATGTAGACAAAAATACATGCGTTGGACAATGTTACGATGGGGCATCTGTAATGTCTGGATGCAACAACGGTTTTCAGGAAAAGTTTTGCAGAGAAGTCCCACATGCGGTGTACATCCACTGCCATGCACACAGATTAAACCTGGTTTTAGTTGACTGTGTCCATAATGTAAAACCAGTTGCTGATTGCTTTGCCACAGTTCAGCTACTTTACAACTTTTGTTCTGGTTCAGTAACTCACAAAGTGTTTATGGAAAAACAAACAGAACTTGAGCCCACTAAAAGAGCTGTTGAATTAAAACGTCTGTCAGATACCAGATGGGCATGTCAGTTCTATAGTCTTTGGGCAATAAAGTGAACCCTCCCTAGCATATTAGCCACATATGAGGAAGTCAGCAATCAAACAAACAGCCATAGAGCTATTGAGGCTAGATCACTAAATGGCTTGATTGATGCACAATTTGTTTTGCAAATCTACATGCTGGAGAACATATTTGGGCTCACAAAAACTTTATCTGACCAACTACAGGCCACAGATTTACATTTGGCATCCGCCATTGATCTGGTCTTTGCACTGGTTGACACACTCAAAGAAGAACACAATGGTGAACCTTGGACCCTTCTGTGGCAGGGTGCAAGTGACATGTGTGAGAGAGTTGGGATTGACATGCAGCACCAACAGGCAAAAAGAAAAATAATACAGCCCTCCCACCTGCAACAGTTTCATATCAGCAATAGCCACACAAAGAAAGAGATACTGCAAACACCTGAAGACTAAAAAATCCACAGTTTCCTCCCAGTACTTGACCGTTTAATCAGTGAATTGAATAGGTGCTTCTCTGCTGACAGTTGCCAAGTTATAAAAGGAGTTGCAGATATTAATCCCAAACACAAGACCTTCCTGCACCAAGAGGCCCTTCAACCCATGGCTAGGCACTATGGCATATTAGAAGACAACCTTTTAGCAGAACTACATCAACTGAAACGCCTCATTGACAGAAAAAACAAAATGGGGTCTCTCTTAACAGCACCCATGACTTGTTGATTCTATTGAGGCCATAAAAGGAGGCTTTCATTGATTTATACAAACTTGTGTCCATCTCTATGACACTGCCTGTATCAACAGCTACTTGTGAGAGGACCTTTTCCTGCTTACGGCGTTTAAAAACCTACCTCAGAAACAAAAGTGGCGATGTCCGAACCAGCAATCTTGCTGTGCTGGCAATCAGCTCAAGAAGAACAAAAGACATTGGATGTAGATGTTGTTATTGATCGCTTTGCAGCCAATCATAACAACAGGCGAATTGTTCTCTTTTAAGTGGTGAGTACCCTCCTTAGATTATATTTTAACAGGTTTAAATTCTACTGTATTTAATGTGCTATAAACGCAATTGTTGCAGGAAATCACACCTGTGGAGGCTGGAGAGAGGACTGGATGAGACTGGAAAGAACTAGGGCAATCAAAAGGTGGTGAGAGTATGAGAATAGATACTATTTTGTAAATGTTTTCTGTCGTGTGTTTTGGCTATGGCAATTAAAGTTCAAGCATATTATTTGCATACTGCAATTGATTAATTGATTAAAAACAAAGTAGTTGATATGCTGTATTGTGTTGTTGTTTAGTAGCAGTAATATGCAGTTATTAGCCGTGTTCACTGTATAATTTTTTTTTCATGAGACCCCCCTTGAAATGACCAGGACTCCCCATTGCCCTCCCAATCAAAATTGTCTGGAGCCGGCACTGGCCCCCAGTAATAACGTAAAGAACCTCGGCGTTATTTTTGACCGAGACTTGACATTTAAATCCCATATTAAACAGGTTTCTAGGATTTCCTTCTTTCACCTCCGGAATATTGCTCAAATTAGAAACATCCTGTCCAGGAGTGATGCTGAGAAACTAGTCCATGCATTTGTTACCTCAAGGCTGGACTACTGTAATTCTTTACTATCAGGTAGTCCACAAAATGCCATTAAAACCCTTCAGTTGATCCAAAATGCGGCAGCAAGAGTTCTGATGAATATTAAAAAGAGAGATCACATTTCTCCTGTTTTAGCTTCCCTTCATTGGCTCCCTGTTAAATCCAGAATAGAATTTAAGATCCTTCTTCTTCCATATAAAGCCCTTAATAAGGAGGGGTAGTAGCCGACAGCCTAAGCCGGTTGGGGGGGAATGCAGTCCAGACAGACTGTTCTCCGTGGCTCTGTCTCTCATGTTTCACTGCTGAAGGACAGACTGACCACCTTTCTTCACTCTGCTACTTTTTTCTCCTACTACTCTCCAGTTGTATTATTTACTGTTATTTCAACTGTTAACTTTGTTTTCTCTGTGTTTTTCTCTCCATAGAAGCTACACCTGGTCTGGTGTCCTGCTTGGCTGCAATGTCTTGTTGGACGGAGGGCATCGACCTCCGTGTCATGTTATAAGGTTTTTACTTTCTTTAATATAGAAAGTACTCTTATATCAGTTCCTTTGTTTTTTCTCTGTCTCTGCTCTGTCTTCTTGAACCCCCAGACGGTCTTTGCAGATGGCCACTCCTACTGAGCCTGGTTCTGTTGGAGGTTTCTTCCTATTAAAGGGGAGTTGTCCATCTCCACTATCGCTACATGCTTGCTCAGTATGAGGGATTGCTGTGAAGTCAACGACTTGATGCAATATGCTGGGTTTCCGTGGATAGAAAACTTTTAAACTGATTGAAATGGTTGTATGATTGTATTGAAATGACTTTTCTTGTAAAGTGCCTTGAGATGACATCTGTTGTGAATCGGCGCAATTTAAATAAACTGAATTCAAATCAATCATTCTAATGGAATGAAAACAGGCAATAACATGTTCAGTTTCTGGGGCTGATGTTCCAATTATTAAAACTAAATTATACTTTCATGACATGTAATAAGTAGAAAGAATCCACTTTGTTAGTTGTTTTTAACCACTTGCTGAGAACCACCCACCCCCATTTAACCGGCTTGTTGTTACAAAATGAGACAAACCCAAAGTTCCTTTTTCTGTTTAATTCCTGACACCGATCCAACTTTCTGCCTTTTAGGGTCCGTCAACTTTCACAGCTCCCCTACCCCCTTTTACAAGTCATCATTTATTAATGGTAAGAGGTCTGCGTAAAGCATTAGCTGCGTTTGTGATAAACCATTAGTGGTGTATTTCATTCCTCAGTAGGAAACGGGGGAGCACTGGGGGCCGTTAAGATCCGTTAAGAGGCGGCGGAAGGGGGAAGAGGTTCTTCCCTCTGAGGTGATTAGACCCGTCCATTTAGTTAGAGGGTGCGTACGCAGACACATGTTCAGAACCCATACATATCCTGCCTGCTGTGCATGTGGGCATGTCTAATTAGCAGGATTTACAGGCTCAGACGCTGCAGCTCCATTGCGTGTGGTAAAAACATCCAGTCGTAAGCACTAAGTCTTTTAAAGGCGGAGAAGATCGTTTAAAATGGCTGATGCACTGTTTTACATCCTGCTACGTTTAAAACGAATCCCTCAAAGTCTGTGTAAACAGAATTGACACGAGAAACCAATCTGGACTCCAAATCATCAGCTTTCAGTTCAGGTTCTGATGGTCATAGGTCACTGAAACGTCTAGGGGTGTGACGGTACATGTATCCGTATTCAGATTTTTTTGATACGGAACCTTTGGTGCTGCACAGAGTCGTAGCGAGTTTCCACATGGAAGCATAACTCCGTTGCGCTTTAGCCAGCAACACATGCGACTCTGTAAACAAATACAGTGCAGCCTCATGCTAGCAGAAGTAATGACCTCCAACTCTGTTAATCGAGAGCAGAAGCTTGAATGCCCACTTTCGTTGTTAAAACCTCCTGTTTAGGAAGACGTCGGCTTCCCGGTGTTACGGAACCACGTGTCTTCATGTTAACTGGTTTACAACTTGAGGTAGCGTCGGTGCTCGCTGTTAGCTACCACAGATGTTACTGAGCCAAAGGACACGGCTTAGCTTCCCTCATTGGTGCCGTTCTCTGAACTTATTAATAAGGTATAAGCAGACAGACTGGACATCTGACTGTAATAATGTGTGTTATGGTGCGTGCCATTTGCAGTTGGAACACGGAAATTCCGACTTCCGAGTGGGAAATATCAACTGGAATGCCCCCTGAATTCTGACTTTGACATTCAATATGGCTGCTCCTCGCCTCAACAATAGTAGCTGTGGTTGAAACATGTTTTTTTATTTATTTATAATTTCTTTTACAAGACACACTTGTAAGAATGCGTCTAAAATCAATGTTACATGTAGAGCCTGCAGCTCAACATGTAACAAAATAAAAGTGGTGTTTGCACGTGGAAAGTACGGCTTAAAGCGATATTTGTTAGAAGTAGGCCTGCTACCAACTATGGCTACCTGGGCCTCGCCATATTGGAACCCCTATTTATCCGGCTAGGTTTACTCGGGCGCGACGTCAAACTCAGCTCTGAGTTCTGACTTCCGAGGTAAATGGAAAGCAGCATTAAGAATATTTCTTCCGGGAATTAGTCAGTGACGTTTGTGTTGTTTTGCAGCAGCAGCTGAGAGCTGAACAGAAGGAGCACCGCCCCCACCACAGTGTCCCACATCAATACTAAAATAAAGTTATTTATCTAATATCATCTTTTGTTTTCACGAATAGAAAAAGTCTAAAAATCGAACACATTAAGCAAGAGAAACGCTGGGGTTAGACACCGCGGCTCCTCGGTGTAAAAGGAACTCTGCAGCAGTGATTAAACCATCCGACTAGCAGTGCGCTGTAGCCCCGCCCACCTCACCTGTAGAACTCATGCATGTCTGCTGGCTCAGGTAACAGCTTAACCCCCGATTAACCTGTTGACACAGACAGAAGGGCAATCTAAAATATTCATTTCATATACCAGATTGTCTTGACTTTGGCAGAAAACTAAGGTATTGATGTTGCAGTTTACTAAAAAGAAAATGTTTAAACTGTTATATGTTATTTGTTTATCTCATATTTTATTGTATACATTTTAACGTTATCTGAGAACATTTAGTTGGAAAATTTACTGCCACTAGAGTTTGATTTTAAATGTCATTACACAATAACGGTTTGATTTTTACAGAGAAAACTGCAGGTTTGTTATGCTGGGAATCGGCACGCCTTGACCCGCTCTCACCCGCCACCCAACGTCGATGTGATGGGTGGTTTCCTGTTTTAAGCCTGGTTTGAACACCAAACATTCCTCCTGGATGAAAAAAATGTGACTTTAAATGATCATTTTAAACCTTTTTTTCACATGTAACGTGACATACACCGTAGTGAGAAAAGCAGTAGATCCGTTGTATTTAGACACTCGTGAACTCTAATGTAGGGTGACCATATTTTGATTTCCAAAAAAGAGGACACTTTTGATTTGAACATATTTAAAGCATGCATTCTCCATGTGGTTAGAATGAACAGTTAAATAACAAACTTCAGATGACTCAAATGACTTTAAAATCAATAGAAATTAATGACAGAAATATTTACTCTTCCAAATTAGAAAATGTACGAGTAACAATAATACAGGTGAAACTCAAAAATTAGAATATCGTGCAAAAGTTCATTTATTTTAGTAATTCACCTTAAAAGGTTAAACTATTATATGATATAGACTCATTACATGCGAAGCGAGATATTTCAAGCCTTTGTTATAACGTTGATGATTATGGCTTACAGCTTATGAAAACCCCAAATTCAAAATCTCAGAAAATTAGAATATTTTGAAAAGGTTCAATATTTTAGGCTCAAAGTGTCAAAACTAATCAGCTAATTAATCCAAACACATACAAAAGGTTCCTGAGCCTTTAAATAGTTTTTCTCAGTCTGATTTAGTAGGAATCACTATTATGGGGAAGACTTCTGACCTGACAGTTTTGTTTTCAATATATTTAAATTTCTTATATAGTCTATTGCTTGCAATATAATGTTTGTCTGTTATTGTTTTTGTTGTATGGTATGCGCCTATAGATCACGGAATGAACACTCACTTATATGTTGAATGTTCAAATTCCTTATATATGAACGAGTACTTGGCCAGTAAATCTGATTCTGATTCACAATCATGGGGAAGACTGCTGACCTGACAGTTGTGCAGAAAACCATCATTGACCCCCTCCATAAAGAGGGAAAGCCTCAAAAGGTAATTACAAAAGTTGGTTGTTCCCAAAGTGCTGTATCAAAGCACATTAGTGGCAAGTTATGTGGAGGAAAAAGGTGAAGAAGCAGCAAGGATGAGCGCAGCCTGGAGAGGATTGTCAGGAAAAGGCCATTCTAAAGTGTTGGGGACCTTCATAAGGAGCGGACTGAGGCTGGAGTTAGTGAATCAAGAGCCTCCACACACAGACGGATCCTGGACATGGGCTTCAAATATAGTATTCCTCTTGTCACGCCGCTCCTGAACAACAAACCACGTCAGAAGCGTCTTACCTGGGCTAAAGAAAGAAAGAACTGCAAACTTTGCATCTCATTTGGAAACCAAGGTTCCAGAGTCTGGAGGAAGAATGGAGAGGCACACAATCCAAGATGGTGGAAGTCAACGCCGCCATCTACCAGGACATTTTGGAGCACTTCATGCTTCCTTCTGCAGACCAGCTTTATGGAGATGCTGACTTCATTCTCCAGCAGCACTTGGTACCTGCCCACACTGCCAAAAGTACCAAAACCTGCTTCAATGACTGTGTGATTACTGGGCTTGATTGGCCAGCAAACTGGCCTGACCTTTGAACCCCATAGAGACTCTATGGAGCATTGCCAAGAGAAAGATGAGAGGCATGAGACGGAACAATGCAGAAGAGCTGAAGGTCTTCCATAACACCTCAGGAGAGCTACAGGCTGATAGCATCCATGCTACGCCGCATTGAGGCAGTCATTGATGCAAAAGGAGCCCAGACCAACTACTGACTACATATGCAGGATTAGACTTTACACAGGTCCCACATTTCTCTATTTAAAATCCTTGTTTTATTGATTTCATGTAATATTCTCATTTTTTTGTGATTTTGAATTTGGTGTTTTCATAAGCTGTAAGTCATAATCATCAAATTTATAACAAATGAAGGCTTGAAATATCTCACTTTGCATGTAATGAGTCATTATCATATATCGGTTTCACCTTTTAAGTTGAATTACTGAAGTAAATGGATTTTTGGGCAATATTCAAATTTTTTTAGTTTCACATGTAGTGAAGTTAACGTTTTAAATCTACTGGCACAAAATAAAATAAAAAATCTGAAATAATATTCTGTGACACCAAGATTCATTTTCTTTTTAATGTAACAATAAAAGTAAAAAGGAGCAGTCTCAAAAAGACAATAAAAAAGTGCGTACTCCAGTCTTAGGTTTTCATCTTCATCCTCCTGATTCAATTTATAGATGAACTCGCACTTTGCACAGCATTATTATACGGGATTTCCTACGGGATCTTTGCCACTTTAGTCACCAAAGTATTCTGGAGTCAAACACCTGACCATCTGTCCAACAGCTAAAGCCTGGTCCAAATGTGGAGCGGACTGGCTGAAAAAGAAAAGTATTAAAGAGTTGGAATGGCCTTCAAAGCCTGATTGTAAAGCTGAGGTGGGGCCTGCACCGAGCTTTGGACAATATCTGCAAACCTTAACGGACTGAAGCAACGCTGGAAAAGATTGTTCCTAAAATTCCTCCACAATGATGTGAGAGATGATGAAGGCCAGGACAGAAAAACTCTGCTGAGCAATTCCTGCTGAAGAAGCCTCTGGAAAACCCGGAGAAGACTCGTTTTTTTCTTCACTTCTGAAACAAACTTTGGAAAGACCGGATTATTTTTATTAAGAATGATTCATAAAACCGAGGAATTTACACTCCTGACTGGTCACTATGTCCACAGTATTTCGTAAACATCTTACATTTTATGTACTTAACATTTTATTGTTATCATTTTAAAGTTTTGCTGTGCTTTTACTGCACAAAGGATCAAAATGAAATCTCAGACTGACATCTGAAATGCCCAAATTCCAAAGACGAACTCAAAATAACACGTGAAGCGCGAGTCGACCTCTGTCTGTCTAACGCCGCGCTGTCTGTTTTCTGCCAGCTAATTTCTGAACAAGTGAGGTTACAACCTGCTTGTATTCCAGCCCCCGCCTGCTTGTCAAACATCCCTCAAGCAGAAATCAATGGGTCATCATCTCTACATATTACTACTTATCAGGAGGGAGCCAGGAGGAAGAAGAGGAGGAGGAGGAGGGGGTGTGGGTAAGAAATCAAAGCTAGGAGGAACAGAGGTTAAAAAAAAGGATAGAGGAAGTGAGGAAAGGTTTTGTCTGTTATTTCCACAACAGTGTAGTTTATTAGTTAATGTCTTATTAAATCTGTCAGTCAGTCAGTGCACATTGGGCTCTCTGGTTACTGAAAGATCTACCAACATGAACTTGTTTCTGAACATTGCATCTTATAAAGGACTATTCGTACCTATGCAGTGGCGTCTCTGGCACGATAAGTTAGGTGGGGGACAGCAACTCGACACCCTATAGCAGCAACTAATTCTTCTGTGATGCATGCAATCTGACTTTGATCAATATTATTGCTATTTTATATGATTAATTTAATGTTGATTCAATATTAAGTGAACCACGTAAAATAGCACCCATCTACACACTACAAACACAATTTTATGTAAATGTAATTGAAGAATGAAACCTTTTTTATAGCCTACATGAAATTACAAACAAGGGTCACTCAGCATTGTTCTTGGAAAAAAATGCAGATCTTTAAATCTATAATAATCTCTTAAAGTTCTTGAACGATGTTAAAATCCACCAGTTGGTGACGTCCCAAATGTTTCATCTCTAATTTTTGTTCAAGAGGCAACGTGCTAAAATTAGACTTTATCAAAAAAAAATAATCTTTTTTTTTTTGTCTCGGTAACTAGCAAGGATATTAGATGGCCGCACACTTCTATCCAAGAGAATGTAAACGTGACGTGTGCTATTCAGATATTTTACAAATTGGTAAATTTTTCTGAATTTTCTCCAGATCTTCTGAAATCACCTGTTCAAAGGGGCTAACTGTGAATGCTAATCTTAGCTAGCTAACATTAACAAGCACCAACTACCTTGCTCATAATCTATAAAGTCCAAATTGGTTAATGCTGATTTCCCTCCAAATTTTCTGAAATCACCTGTTCAAACCAGATCTTTGTCCAACGGTGTAACCTGTCGACCCGCTCCTCTCAGCCGCCGTATCGGCCTACACAATCGGCCCTTTACAGAATCAGCTAAAGACGTCCGCATATCACGACCGTTTCAGCAGCGAGTAGCATCACTGATCAGCGCAAAAAGGCGCCCACAGCAGCAGCAGTAACAAGAGATCAACATGGAAGAAGCAGAGCTTGTTGTTGTGTTTCTGTTTGGTGATGTTATAAAACTGCTTCGCCAACAACTCTTCTTATTTTTACAAAGTCGGTTGTTTGACGGCATCTGCTTATTTTCCTCTGAATTAGGACCAATCAGTGCGACTTAACCACAGCTCCCGCTCAGTGACTCGATTGTGCCGTTCCGAGTACATATCCCCAGACTGGTTCCTGAAATGGCCCCAAAAACGGCCCTGTTGGCCCGCCCGGATAAAGTGGATATCTGGAAGGTGCGGTTCCCATAGTGGAAACCTAATGTTTCAGGTAGACCCAACACACAACAGTTCAGTTTGCTCCCACCAAACATTTCCTACACTATTGTTGCTGTGCCATCAGTCAGTGGCTCAAAATACATCAACCATGAGCCATTGTTCAAAAACAAACAGTGATAGCAACTATCAGTGAAAAGCCAGGGACTCAATGGGTAAACTGGGAGTGTTTGTGTGAGCTCAGATCTGAAATAGGATCCACTTAAAATATGCCACCGAGTCGGAGTCAATGATTAACCAGCTCAGTCAGTGATTGATAGATATTGATTGTCATTTTTACAGATCATTTCCTCTGAAGATGATTAATATGTCTGTTTCTCAACCATCCTACGCTCCACAGTCTCTCATATTAAACCTCCAGGCTGCTGTGGCTTCAGACAAGACAAAGGATACTGGATAGAGGACAGGTTTTTTTTCCAGTGTACACCCAAAATTAGCTGGACATCTAAATGATTTGGAGAAGGCTTTGAAAAAGTGTTTCGGTTGGTTGAGAACAGATGATGAAGGCCTTTGGCATCATCACAACATGTTGTGTTTTAGATGGTGAGAATTGTTGAGTATGACCAGAAAAGAACCACTTCAACAGTTTTTTCTTTATTTAGTCCAACACGTTTATCAGCATCATTTTCTTCTGAAATTTAAAAGAAGAGTAGAAGAAGATCACTGAAATGTTGGATTCCCCTCATCACTTTGAATTATTTCTCACATAAAAACAATTACTACTTAAAGGCTTAGACTGCTGGAGGACTTACAGACTACTTCGCCTCTCTGAATTGCATTCTCCTCCTCTCCACCTTTCTGGTTTTGCTGCTTTCAACTTTATTTTCTCTCTGTTTTGTGTCATGATAGAAGCTACATACATCTGGTCCTAGGAGGCATTTCCTTAAGCCTTGTTCACACTGAGCGTTTTTCCGCCTCCATAATCAAATCTTTTGTCGTGAATAGAGTCGGGATGACAAACGGTGAACGTGATTGGCAGGTTTCTGATCTTCCAGTGTGATGGACCGCTGCGATGGATTTTTAAGCACTCTCGCAACCAAATCCAGCCTCCGATGGTCTTCAAGCAAGGTTAAAAAATTTTTACCACTCTGGTCTGGAATCGACCAATGAAAATACACCCAGGGAGAGATACGAAAAAACAAGTGACCAGAGAACAATGGGACAGTAGCAATATCAGCCTTATCAACAACGCCACAGCAACCATTACAGGTAATGTTTGCTGTGGCGGCGCATAGTGTTGCAGCGGCTTCTCCAGCTCCCGGAATTAAGCCTAATTTGTTGCCCTTTGTGGGCACTTTTAGCACTAATTCAGTGCTAAATTCATGGCTGAAGTACAGCTCAACCAAACTGAGAGACATCAGGGACAGTTCGGTAATTATAATTTCACAAAAACTTAAATCTGCTCTCAGACGCCAACGGCTCCTGAGGACAACGGAGTTGCGCAGCAGGATTCAGGGAGCAACGGGGAAGAGGAAACAATGTGCCGGAAAACAGAAGAGAGGAAAGGGGGCGGGTGCGCTGGCACAGTTAAAGGCTAGGAGACCGCCGATACCAACTCTCTTCCTGGCCAACGTCCGCTCACCGGATAACAAACTGGACTTGTTACGTCTGAGGCTGAGTGTTTTTACAGAGATGAGGAACCGTGCTGTTCTTTGCCTAACAGAAACCTGGCTCAACAACAACATGCCAGACTCAGCCTTCCAGATCGAAGGGCTTCAGTTTTTCCGAGCGGACCGCGACCACCGGTCGGGTAAAACACGGGGCGGAGGACTCTGTGTGTACGTGAATGAAGGTTGGTGTACGAACTGTGGACCTGTGAAAAGCTCCTGCTCAGGCGATAGAGCTTATGACAGTGAAATGTCGGTCGTTTAATCTGCCACGAGAGTTAACTGCAGTGTTCGTGACCATTGTTTACATTCGACCGGGTGCAAATGCCAACGAAGCATCAACGGAGCTATTTGACACCATTAGCTCGCTGCAAACAAAGCACCCGGAGGCGTTTTACGTGGTTGCGGTGGACTTTAACCACGTAAAACTGACGGACACTCTGCCAAGTTTTTACCAGCATGTCACTTTTCCTACACGCGGAGAAAATACTCTGGACTGTGTGTAAAGCAACATCCGCGGTGCATATAGAGCTTTTCCTCGCCCCCATCTTGGCCTCTCCGACCACATCTCCATCCTGCTGGCGCCAGCATACCGCCCCCTGCTGAGATGTATCAGGCCAATGAAGAAAACGATCACTGTGTGGCCCATAGATGCGGCCTGTGTGCTCCAGGACTGTTTTCAGTGCACAGAATGGCAGGTCTTCAAAGAGGCAGCTACACATGAAGGAGAGGTGGACCTGGAGGAATATACATCATCTGTCCTTGGTTTCATTTCCAAATGGGCTGATGATGTCACCACCAGGATCCTAACCTGCTATCCGAACCAGAAACCCTGGCTGAACTCTGAGGTGAGAGCTCTGCTGAAAGCTAGGGATGCTACATTCAAGGCAGGTGAGGCATCAGCACTCAGAGAGGCCCGAAAAGGACTGACTGCGGGCATTACGAGGGCCAAAGCCACATACGCCCAGAAAATCCAGGGTCACTTCACCACCAATGACCCTCGGCGCATGTGGAGGGGCATTAAATACATCACGGACTACAACACCAAGGATGCACAATGCCCAAGAGACCCCTCCTTGCCAGATACACTCAACCATTTCTATGCCCGCTTTGAGTTCCCTGATGTCTCCCCCAGCACCAAACTTATACCACCACCTGGTGACACGCCCATCAGTGTGACCACAGCAGATGTAAGGAAGACCCTTCAGTGTATCAACCCTCACAAAGCAGCAGGGCCCGACAACATCCCAGGGCGGGTACTGAGGGACTGTGCACACCAGCTGGCTGAGGTGCTGGCAGACATCTTTAACACATCACTGTCATCTGTCCCCACCTGCTTAAAGACTGCCACGATTGTCCCCGTCCCCAAGTGCTCCACAGTGACAAGCCTTAATGACTATCGGCCCATAGCTTTAACCCCGGTAGTCATGAAGTGCTTCGAGAGGTTGGTCATGACCCACATCAAAGACGCCATCGATATCACTGTGGACCCCCACCAGTATGCCTACAGGAAAAATTGCTGCACTGACGACGCCATTTCATCGGTGGTCCACACAGCCCTGACCCATCTGGAGAGCAGAAACTCCTATGTCCGTCTGCTCTTTCTGGATTTCTCCTCAGCCTTCAACACCATCATCCCACAGACGCTGGTGCAGAAGCTCTCCTCCCTCGGACTGAGTCCCACGCTGGCGAACTGGGTCCTGGACTTCCTGACCAATAGACCTCAGACTGTTAAGATCCACAACACCATCTCCTCCTCCATCACCCTGAGGACCAGAGGGCTGCTTGTTGAGCCCCCTCCTGTTCACTCTGCTGACGTATGACTGCTCAGCAAGACACCCCAGCTGTCATATAGTTAAGTTTGCGGATGACACAGCAGTAGTGGGACGCATCACCAACAACGATGAGTCCAAATACAGAGAGGAGGTGGAAAACCTGGTGCAGTGGTGCAGAGAAAACAACCTCTGCATCAATGTGAAGAAGACCAAGAGATGGTGGTGGATTTCAGAAGGGACAAGCGTCCGCTCCTTCCCCTGTACATTGGAGGAGCAGCTGTGGAAGTGGTCTCCAGCTTCAGGTACCTGGGTGTGCACATATCCAACGACCTCACCTGGAATGCCAACACTTCCCGTCTGGTCAAGAAGGCCCACCAGCGTCTCTACTTCCTGAGGAAGCTGCGGAGAGCTGGACTTGGAAGCTCCGTCCTGAGGAGTTTCTATCACTGTGCAGTGGAGAGCGTCATCTGCACCTGCATCACCGTGTGGCACGGCAGCTGTACTGCTGCTGAGAGGAAGGCTCCTTCAGCGGGTGGTGAAAGCTGCACAAAGGACTGTAGGGAGCACGCTTCCCACCACCTCGCACCTCTACACGTCCCGATGCAGGGGACGGGCCCTCCGCATCCTGAAGGACTCCACCCATCCGGCTCATAGCCTGTTTCAGCCCCTGCCCTCAGGCAGGCGGCTGAGGAGCATACAGAGCAAGACCACCAGGCTCAATAACAGCTTCTTCCCTGCCTGCTGAACTCCAGCTGTGTCCTGTAGAGCACATTTATTTATATTTATTTATTACATTTATTTATATAATTTTTTTTCACTAATTTCATTTAAATGGCTTATAATTCCGGACCAGAGTCCTAATTTCATACCATCACATGTAACGTGAGATGGTATGACAATAAAAGTTCCTTGAATCCTTACACGCAAGAACATATGGAGCAGGGGCTAAGGCTGTGGGTGGGCCCGAATGGGCCTAGGCCCATTCGGGCCCACCCACATAAATGGCTTTCTTGAAAGAAATTAAAACCAATTATAAAGTATATAATTACATTTTATCTTTAAGGAGTTTCACGTAAAGTCATCATAAAATAAAAAACAATAAAATTGGAGGTGATATTTGCATCTTTAGAAGACTTGCTGTCATTAGCTGTTTTGAATAACATACCATGCGACAAGCTAAGGCCAGCTGTGAGATTGCTTTGTGCAACCAGTTCTAAGATTGTAGTTTTAAATGAGCCCTTTAAAAAAATATATATTAGGATCCCTTGCTAAATATTCCAGACTAATCCATTAAAGTACAGTTTGATGCATTAAAAACAACTGAATGTGACAATAAAGTAAAGTACATTGATTAAAGAACGTTGGTTTAGGGAGTTTTCTTTGAAACATGTTGCTACTACATTTCCCATAGTCCCTTGGGAAAAGCTGACCAATCGCTGTGCTACCTCCGGTTACCAATGCCTCAATGAAGCAAAGCAAACAGCTTCTAAATCTTCTAGCTTCTAAATATTTAAAGCATTTGATGTCTGACAGTGGCCACATTGTTATGTTTAAACTTTGTAGAGTTTAGCAGTCAACACATGACTGCTGCTGATCTGATGCGACAAGGGAGACCTGCACATTGTCTCAATGGTGAGAGAAGTCCAATAAGGCTTAACTACCACCTAAAATAACTACTGTTTATGTCAGAGAACTGATATGAGCTACCTGTGGCTACAGCTTTAATATGTTTTATTTGGCCTGGATGCTTTTTTCTAAGCTGTTTCTGTTCAAAACTGTTTCTGTCAGTTTCTGATGGATGCAGACACATACAGTATCTGTTGAAGCAAAAATGGAACTTAAAATAAACTTAATTTCAGTCATATTTATATGGCCCACCCATTTTTTTGTTAGGCCCACCTAAAAAGCTATTTCTGGCAACGCCACTGATGTAGAGCAACACAGACACCAAATGTATTGAGCCTTGGCAGCAAAGACGGTGTATATGACATATTATCGTTGCCATCTTGGGTATCTGTTGGATTTTAGTGACGTATGCTTTTCTGTGACATATGCTCGTGGCATTGGAGTGTCCTACTAGAGTGAGACGTCATGCTTTGACTCTCTGAAATCACTGGAAAAAGGGCTTCTCTAGAAACAAGTAAAATTAATACAACATATTTTTGCTTGTAATAAGCTAATAAATCTGCTAATGGAACAAGTGAAAAGAAAAAAATGTCCATTAACACTGGACATTTACTTTCTTGAAAATCGTTTTTTTGTTTTGCATCGATCGCGAGCCATACACTGCGTCACCTCTCTAGAGCTTGCAGTGTGACATGAAGCCGTCCTTTACGAGGGCCAAAAAACGAACGCAAACAAACCAATAACATTCAGCTACCAGATTCCCGAAAATAAACTGAATCGCACATTCTCGCCGTCTCGCTCCATAGAGAAACAATGATGTGCCTGCAGGGGCACTTGCAAAAGTGATACATGGTATCTGGAGAGGATAATCAATGGAGTTTGTTTTACGGCGTTTCTCAAACCGAAAATAACATTTGGACAATTGTCTCTGTTGGATAAAGCTGTGTGGCAAACCACACAGTCAACTCAACATGACAACTATAAACATGGACGTCTACACCTGTTCTAAGACAATAGTCTTGTATAATCTTAGTAATCAGGTCATATAGTTCATTATTATGGATGTGTATTGGCAAGAATCTGGTGATAAGATATGTATCACAATACAGGGGGGACGATACGATATATTGCGTTAATATGAGTGAGACTATATATTGTGATTTTTAAAACTTAATTTAACTGTAGAAAAACTGTCACAGCTTTCTAAACACTCCAAACTGTTCCATACTTTAACACATCCAGTTTTATCACTAGATCTAGTTGATCCACTGGAATGAAGGTGAAAACAGCCACAAACTACCAGTTATACTTTTAATTTGTTAACAAATGGTTCCATTCAAATTCTAAAAAATAAACTAAAAATGGATACATTGCTTTTGAATATCAATACAATATCGTGACAAAAGATATCGCGATATATCGGTGTATCGATATTTTCCTATGTCCCTACATAATGAGCTTTCTTAAACTAGCCACCTAGCAGGCTATTGTTAAGCTAACAGATGGTAAATGAATTTAACACATTACCCTGCTGTACACGAACAATGCTGGTCTTCAGTGATGTTTCTCTCGTCAAAGACGATTGACCATAAATTAGGCTTCTCCCTCTTGCTTTGAGATCTGAAGAGCCGTGCCTCTAATTTCAGTTTCTTTCACATAATTCCAGTTTGAAGTTCTGTCCGTAGCTCTCCATGGCATAATGCCGACCTCGCTGAAGGCTCCACCAAGATATTAACTATTGTTGCCTACAAACGATTCCTCAAGAGCCTCTTGAGGAATCGTTTCGGCACTTACCGCTCTCGTTGTAAATAGCTGCCATGGCTTGTCCGAGTTAGCAACAGTAACCAAGGAGGGCGGGGCTTAGCAGGCCAGGACTGAGCCACAGGTCAACTGGCATCATAGATTGTACTGTAAACAGGATGTTAATGGATCTAAATCTGACTGATGATAAAGGTATTGATTTTAACTGAATTTGGATCCAACTGAATTCACTGAAACTGGAAAGGAACTGGACATGTTTGTCTTGAGACGACATTTGTCCCGAATTGTCGTGTTTAAACTAGGTAAAACTGAACTGAGCTTTAGGGTTGTGTATACAGGGCTGTGAATCCAACGCTGTTGCAAAGAGGAATATGGTGACAGAATATTATGACCTAAAACTGTTTTATTTCTGCTTCTTTATTAATATTTCACTTATTTTGTATTCTGGTCAAACTACAATTGATTGTCAAATATGAGTAGATTTCTTCTGAGATTCTAGGTGAGACCAAATGGAAATAAAGATGATTAAAGTCATGTAAATCCCTGTCTCCAGCTCTGTTGGATGGGTCGGTTCATTTTCTGCTGCTCCCCGTCCTTTTTTTTCCTCCAGTCACATTTACTTTCATTTTCACTTCCATCACTTCATGATGATATCCCAGATGGCATTTCTCTGAAATGAGCTGAGTCCGTGAGTCTCTGCCTCATTTGTTGGACAGTCCCTGTTTACGGCACACCCAGTCTGTTAAGTTAGTGCACTGTAAAACATACACCAGTAAGTTTTGGTTTCTTTTTAGCTGTTTTTAATCAAACCAAGGTTGAATTATTTTGCATTTTAGTGATGCACTGAAACATAGGTTATGGTTAGAGCATGTCTGGTTCAGAATACATCCAACACTAATCTGTATTGTCCATGTTTTTCACTTGATAACGTCAGATGGTGAGAACGATTGAGTCACTTCGGTGGCAGCAGGGATGGAGTACTCGAGTCCTGGACTGGGACTCAAGTTGTGACTCGAGTCACACTGAATGGACTTGTGACTTGACTCAACCAGCCCGACGATGACTTGCTATTGTTGTAATTAGCATGTAGCCGGTGCTAATGTTAGCTTGTTATATTAGGTCAGATCACTGGACAAATTTAATAACTTCCCAAAGCCTTTGGGTGACATGACGATTATTTAATGTTTTCAATTTTATTTTCAGCATGTTTTATTATTTTGCACATGCTACTGTGTTAGCTGGGTGATAGCGTGGGGCCATTGAGTACAATTGTTTTAAAAAAATAAAGTAAACCATGTATGGGTGCCATTATTCTAGTCTTAAAATATGCACCCGGCTCTCTCTTTTTTGACTGGACAGGACTGGACTGTTGCTCAGTGGTGCAAAGTTTGGAAAGCGAGGACAAGGAGGAGTGGAGAGGACCAGAATCCGCATTGCTTGAAGTCCAGAGTGAAGTTCCCACAGTCGGTGATGATCTGGGCCCCATGTCTGCTGGTTCTGGTCCACTGGGATTTCCATAGTCCACGGTCAAAGCAGCCGTCTAACAAGACGTTATACAGCACTTCATAGTTCCTTCTGATGACCAGCTTTATGGAGGTGTTAATTTCATTCTCCAGCAGGACTTGGTACCGACTCAGACTGCCAACGGTACCAGAAGCTGGTCCAGTGACCATGGTGGTACTGTGTTCGATTGGCCAGCAAACGAGCTTGACCAGAACCTCATAGAGAATCTATGGTGTATCGTCAAGAATAAGATGAGAGACACCAGAACCAGCTATAAAAGGACTCTGAGAGCGCATTCCTGTCAGCTGCTAGAAGTCTATGTGCAGAGCAAATGACTGATGAACCTTACTCTTTTACTAGAAAGAACAATGGTCCAAAAAAATCCTGCCTTCACTTGAGAGACAGAGGAACCAAAGTCTAAAAAAGCAAAACTCTGAATGTAGCCAACAGAGCCACTGCAGTTTGCTGAGCAAACTGAGCGGCGCAATTCTAGAATTGAACTTGGTTCTAGCTAAACTTTTGTAGGGAATTTAAGACTTTTAAATTCTTGTTTTATTTTTATTCCATCCTTTATCTTTGAACTGATTTGACTCGATTACAATTTATTGTAATTAAATTTTAGCTCCTATCAAAGCATATTTCCTTTGTTGCCATTTTGCCTTCTCCCCCTCATCACCAGTCCCTGGTCTCGTTTGACTTAAAGTCTGAATATGACGGAGTGAAATGATCTGTGAACTCCGTCCTATTTTACAGTGTTTGTCGTCCCCATTGATCGGATCAATGGCAGCTCGTATCAGAACGGATCGATACTGTTTAGACTCAGGCTCATCAGTGAAACCAGCGAGTTCTGATGTCTCAGAGCCTCAAAGTCAATGAAAAACTGACAGACTGAGAAAAGGAGGAGGACAAAGAGAGGGCATGAGGAAAATCATGAACCCCCAATCAAACAAACTCCAGCTAATAAATGTTAGGTCAAATAAACTGAAGAGATTTGTAGAAGGTACCTGTTCAAGGAAGGGATCTGCAACTTGCTGCACCAGAGCCACATGAGCTAAATCATTAAGAGTAACATGATTAGCTGCTCTAATCATATACACAACTGATCAGAACTTTTAAACATGAGGTAATAAATAAATCCAGTTCTGTCAATTTTCAGGAGTTTTCAACCTAAATTTGCTTAACATTGTCATAATAGAATGACCTAAAAAAGGAAAAGAGGAATAGAAGTATCCTTTATCGTCCCACAGTGACCGAACTGATGGAAGCATAGATATTCACATATGGGCAATATAAACCCAAAATAGTTTTTTTGAACCAGGCTGTGAACATGTTTATTTCTGCTGTGAAGTCGGCTCCACATTTGGCCGGCAGAGTTTGGTCCCTCTGAGAGTGATGCACTGGAAACAAGAATAATCTTGTTTGTCAGAAACAGTTGCTTCTCTAAGCTCATTGCTGTTGTCTTTTCACCCTGGCATGGTGGTGATGATGATCAGTTCATTCAGTTAATATAATTGCACTTGGTAGGGCTGCATGGTTGGTAACACTGTTGTCTTGGAGCAGGAAGGTTTGAATCCTGGCCTAGAGTCTTTCTGCGTGTTCTCCTTGTGCATGCATGGGTTCTCTCAGGGTACTCCAGCTTCCTCTCACAGTCCAAAAACATTAATGTTGGGCTAACTGGTCTCTCTAAGTTGTCCTTAGGTATGAGTGTGGGTATCTGTGTTTTCCTGTGATGGACTGGAGACATGTCCAGGTTGTCCTCAGCTTCTCGCCCAATGACTGCTGGTTATAGGCACCTGCAACCCCACAATCCTGCAAGGATAAGCAGGTAAAGATGATAGATTTTGCTTTCTCGACAATCATTTAACCCGAGCAAAGTTCACAGAAATTTCGGCTGCATTAAATATCATTCCCTGCTCATAAACACATACACAAACATAAAAACCTGAAGTCATTAATCAGTTTAGTTCCAGATCTCTAATTCAGTTCTTGAATGCTTTGAACATCAGCTGCAAGAAAACACAGACAGAAAATGACCCAGCTGCTAAAAATATCTCAGTCTGGGGTTCAGCGGGTATTTATTGTCTGGTCCAACAAAAAAAGGAAAGAGAGAAAGGGTTTAGAAAGAGAAACCTCGGCCAAATGTTCAAGGTCACTCTGAGGAATCCAGCTTCCACAATTCATGATTCATCATCAGAGCCTCCAAATTGCAGCTGAAGATGAGCTGTGAGCGAGCGGCGAGGAAGCGGAGCAGGATGCGGTGCTTTGTTATGTCCCCTGTACTGATGGAGGACGACACGCCGGCTGTACATCACTCACACTCCAGACAGCAGCCCTGTATGTATGTATGTGTGTGTGTGTGTGTGTTTTCCATCAGCGCAGCCTCCAGCCTGTCTCATTTATTCTTATCCCAGTTTGGCTTCTAGGCTCCGGCTAAAGGCGACAGTTATTTCCTGAGGATTTCATCACCAGGCTCCAAATGGAAGGAAAATTATGTGTTCCCGCTCATTTCTGGGGTTTATTCTATACTTTCAATATTCATCAATCAAAGATGAAGCCAGCATGGAAAAGCTGGGAGTGAAAATGTAGGTCATTCCTTGGGAATTAGGAGGAAAAACATCCAGCATCCAGGTGATCAAATACATCCTCTTTGGCGTCAGTTTGCTGCTCTGTAGTATTCAGGTGTGTGTTAACACAACAGCGAGATGGAAAGACATCAGCAATGACCCTGGAGAAGAAAACTATCAAAAATGTCCAACAGAGCGAGAGAGTCTCCTTCGTTTAAAAACAACATGGCAGCACAACTAGAGACCAACAGCACTGTGTCAGCAGGAAACCCAAAACAGGATATTATTAGTCTTTATTGTGTTTTGTGATGCTATGGATGAGTTTAGTGGACTTGTGCGGTGTAATTCCCTCTGTCCAAGGTAAATTTCTCCCAAGGGACACAAATAAAGACACTTTGATATCCGGACAAGAACCCTGAAAACTGCAAAGCATCGTGGTGTGAGGCTGATGATGTTGGCTGAAAACAACATGGCTGCATGGCTTTGGTTTGTGGTGCATCTCGTTGTTTTGGAACCACAAGTCAGAGATATCACGGAACGCCTCGGGATTCTGTTCATTCAAGTATCGGGCCCGCCCAAGACGGATTACTACGTCCTTAACTCCAGCCATGCGATGTATTGACTCTGGTCCACACTCCATACCAGTCAGTGGCGGCGATGCACAAATTTGTTGTTTGCAAGCCGTTTATGAACACAAAGAAGAAGAAGAAGAAGTCTGTTGTGTTATTGTTAGGCTAACTTGCATACTAACAGTAGTTCTGATGAAAACTGTGAGACATACACAGAATTATCAGGGTTTTGAGCGGTAGATGAGGCTGGATTTCAGACACAAGACTTGTTGTGGACTAACTATTTTAAAGGAGGACATTAACTGGACCCCTGTGGATGTAAAAATACTCTGTTCTGGTTTTTGTAATGCAGCTTCGAATGGTAAGTTGTCATTTATTTGCTTTCTGAGTGGTTTGACAAAAGCGTATACTGTGTCTACAGTTATGATTGTATCATTGAATTGGCATACATCATTTGAATCACAAGCAGGGATAGAATGATGTTAAAATTCAGCCTGGGAGCTTGGAAGTTACTTGACTGGGTCGTGGAGAAGAATTAGGGGTGTCAAATTATCGCATAAATTGCGATCAATTAATTACAGCCATATTTAGCACGCTATGTTTTTTAATCGCGTTAATCTAATTTTTTATCTTTAATTTTACAGTTTCTGCATGCGAGTTCCCTTTAAATAAAACCCGTTACATGCACTGGGCTTCTTGTACTTGAGTTATTCGCGGTTAACCACACCCTAGTGGACATCGGTTGGCTGTAAACTCATCAGAAGATGACTGGCTTCCATCGTGGTGGGGAGGGCGAGGTGAGGAGGAACGGTGAGTTGTCGACAGTGTTGCCAACTTTGCTATTTTTGGAGAGTTTTTAGACCCCTCTAGCGATTCTTTCTCAAAAAAAAAAAAAAGAAAATACAACTAGCGGCAAATCTAGCAAAGTTTTATGGTGTTATTGGAAACTTTTGGGTGAAGCATGTTGTTACTCTTCTCACCGAGCAGCGGGGCGCTCTCTCGTCTCAGAGCTCACAGCAGGTAACCAGTCTGCACCGCACACTGCAGCTCCACCCGGCCGCCCAGGTCCACCCGTATGGCAAGTCATCGGTATCAAAAATAATGCGCATATTACGAGTTGCTTTAACCCGTAACACAGCTGGACTCAGAGAAGATATTTACCCCACTGAGTCCAGAGCGCTAATGAATCGCGCATGCTCGAAGCAGAAGGTTGCAGGCGCCGGGACTATAGTCACAAAAACAGCAGAATGTAAATGGCTGTGACTGCATCTGTTCAAGTCTGTTAAATACAATAAATGACTTCATAAAGCCAGTTTTTTTAATTACATGTATCAAACTTTTGTTCAACCACAATAATGTAATGAATTTAAAAGAAAATACCTCAAGATGCGGGCTTTTCTCAGCAATTATTAGGTGAGATTAAAAAAGAGATTAATTAGATTAATTAATTACAGATCATAATTAATTAATCTCAAAAAAATGTGAATCTCATGACAGCACTAATAAGAATTTTTTCTTGTTTCCAATGAATATCACAAACTTTCTGGCGCCTAGATTTGGAAGCACTGTGAGGTTAGGCGGCCTTCCTTTCAAAGGAGAAGAGAGCTACTGACGTCAGGTAGAAGCTACCAAACAATATCAGAATAGTTGACAGCAGAATCCAGTGCAGCAGCGAGAGGTACAAATCACTCGCAGCTGCACCAGTAGCGCTTACAAAGATCTTATATAAAGGTAGAAGCCTCACTCATGTACACAAGCAGACACACTGCAGGATCATAACGGCGGCTCAACCACGGCAAAAACAAATGTTCTGACCACCGATCTAGAACAGACCGGCCGTTTGGGAAAACTCCTGAACGTCGCTCTATCCAGCCCCTGAAAGAATGTCAGCTTTCAAATAATTTTTTATATGAATATGTGCATAGAAAGGGTGTCAAAAAAGACAGATTTGACCCGGAAGTATGTAACACACTGCCAACTAAAAACGCAAAGGGGTTAAGCAAAAACTGCCCCCCAGCCCATATTCTCCTTAGAGCATGGGGTCGCCTTAACTGGACATTTTCCATATTTGATCATAAAAAATAAAAACAACGGTGACAGAAAAATCTGAAGGCTGTCCGTCATTTTGACAGATTAGTATTCACACCTCTGACCACTTGGTGCAGAGTGATCAACTGTACGCATGGAGTAAAGGTAACCAAATCAATCCAAAAACAAAATTCCCATAAGAGCATCTGAGCATCATCTCAGACCTGGACACCGTGCTCAATGCATCTCGCTAACCGGGAGCTGACAGCGCCGTGAAGAGTTACTGAGGCTTTGGAGCGGGTCGTTCACCGAGAGCCCGGTGCTGCGTGCTGCAAGATTTCATCCCACTGAAGCGATAGTTTGCAGGTCAGGAAACGGGTCGTTCAGAGAGCCTTTCCGACTTCTGATCACTTCATTTGGAGAAATGTTTCGTGAATTTAAAACTTTGGCTGAAGTGGCGCTTAATATGGACTACTGTAACGCTTTACTATCAGCAAGTCCACAAAATGCCATTAAAAGCCTTCAGTTGATCCAAAATGCTGCAGCAAAAGTTCTGATGAATATTAAAAAGAGAGATCACATTTCTCCTGTTTTAACTTCCCTTCATTGGCTCCCTGTTAAATCCAGAATAGAATTTAAGATCCTTCTTCTTACATATAAAGCCCTAAATAATCAGCTCCATCATACATCAGAGATCTAATTGTTCCATATGTTCCTAACAGAGCACTTTGCTCTCAGACTGCAGGTTTAGTTGTAGTTCCTAGGATCTCTAAAAGTAGAATGGGAGGCAGATCTTTTAGTTATCAGGCTCCTCTCCTGTGGAACCAGCTCCCAGCTTTAGTCCGTGAGGCAGACACTCTGTTTACTTTTAAGGCCAGGCTTAAAACTTTCCTTTTTGATAAAGCTTATAGTTAGAGTGGCTTAGGTCATCCTGAGCTATCTCTGTAGTTATGCTGCTATAGGCTTAGACTGCTGGAGGACAGACTTACCACTTTTCTTCACTCTGCTACTTTTCTCTCCTACTACTCTACAGTTGTATTATCTGCTGTTTTTTTTTACTGTTAACTTTGTTTTCTCTCAGTGTTTTTCTCTCCATAGAAGATATACCTGGTCTGGTATCCTGCTTGGCTGCAATGCCCTGTTGGACGGGGGGCATCGACTGGGATGATCCTCCCAGTAACTGAACATCCACTGTGTCCTGTTATCAACTTTTACTTTCTGTAACATAGAAAGTTCTCTTATATCAGATCTTCTGTTCCTTCTGTGTCTCTGCTCTGTCTTCTCAAACCACCAGACGGTCGTGGCAGATGGCCGCTCCTACTGAGCCTGGTTCTGTTGGAGGTTTCTTCCTGTTAAAGGGGAGTTTTTCCTCTCCACCGTCGCTACATGCTTGCTCAGTATGAGGGATTGCTGAAGGATTGCTGTGGTTGGAAAGTCTGCATCAACGGGGCGCAACTGCCAGTCAATGACTCGAAACAATCTGCTGGGATTCCTTACATAGAAAACTTTTAAACTAATTGGAATGTTTGTATTGAAATGACTTTTCTTGTAAAGTGCCTTGAGACGACATCTGTTGTGAATCAGCGCAATATAAATAAACTGAACTGAATTAATTCCAGTCTCCAGTGTGGCAGCAGAGCGCGGATTCAGCCTCCAGAACATCTAAATCCCTATGAGAAGCCATCTGTCCGAGGCAAAAACCCAAAACCTTGTGGAAAAAAACAACAGCATTTGCAGCCAATCCCACTATTTGATTACAAACAAGCAGGCGATCATTTCAGCTCCATGTGGAGCAGGAGGAAGACGTGAGACTGAGTGTTCAGGCCACAGCAGGTGAACTGTTTGCATTTTCCTCTGCCGTAGAGAGAGAAACTTACTCCTTCTGCCCATCTCCATCTTTTCTAATCTTTCTCTCATGAACTTTGACCTTTAACCTGCAAACTGAGGCCTGTAGAGCTTGAGAGGGAGCTCCTGGTTTGTTTTTCTCATCTCTCTGAGCTTTACGCTCCGACATTGGGCTGAACCTACCGGGACGTCCACTCCTGGGGAGAGAGGTTTTCCTCTCTGCAGAATGATGGGCTTCACATTGCCTCATAACCCTTCCCAGATTAATGGGCAGCAACAGTTGCTTGTGTAGGGCCATTGCTCTTGTCTTTCCGTCTCTGCGTTGTGTTGACACACACCTGTGTACTCCAGAGCAGAAAACTCCAGCTTTAGGAAAGGTATTCCTTTCTCTCCTGAATGCAACAGAAGCAGGATTATTTTCCCCACAACTCAAACGACTTCAAATAAAAGATCAACAGCTTTTATTATCTTATTTGCACATAAAGACAAAACCTTTTTTGCGTTTGAAAATTAAAAAAAATGCATTTACAAAAATTAGAAGAGATTTCCCTAAATATTAAAAAAAAACAAAAAAAACATGTAATTATATATATATTTTAATGATTTTATTGAAGTTATTTCAAGATCGATTGGTTCCCAAGAAGCTCCTATCTGCTTTAATGTGAGCTGAGTTTCTCTGGAGACATTTAGCTGACTCTGCTCTCTGCATGTCCTTCTCGGTGTGATGCCGTCCTCTCTCTCCCTGACTCCGCCTCGGATGTTGCTGCATGCTTGTTTATCTGATTACAGCCTTACAGGAGCTGCTTTCTCCTTAAAGCGACACCAGTTTAATTAATCAGCCTGAACCAGGAGGAGCAGCGGCAGGAGGAGGAGGAAGAGGAGACAGACACGGAGGATGCAGATGAAGAGCAGCAGCATCTCAGCTTCTCTCTGCCTCCCTGATATCTCAGCGCCTTGGAGGAGGATTATGAAACCGTCTGTGATCATGCCTGCTGGAAAGCCCTCAAACAACATCTCCTCCTCCCTCGTCGGCTCTCCGTCCTGCAGGAGGCATGGACCGTGAACGCGTAACGTTTGTTCCTCGGTGAAGCTGCGGAGTCTCCTGTGGGGCCTGTATCCACGCAGTGAGGCAACGCCGCGACCCCCGCCGCGCCGCGCCGCGCATGGATCACTGAGAAACGCCTTTCCGCTCCGCCGCAGACGCGGTGCGCAGATGCGGCGCGCCGATGCGACGCGCCTGAATGTCCGCGCTCCGGCCGCTCGCTGAGGCTCTGCTCCCGGACGGCGGCTGCCCGCGGCGCGGCAGGATGGTGCGCATCGCCAGCGCCCTGGGGCTCATCATCTTCAGCGTGGCGCTGCTCATCCTGTCGCTCATCAGCTACGTGTCCATCAAGAAGGACCTCCTGCCCGGCTCCCCCAGATACGGACCCAACGGAGGGCCCAGGATGTACATGTTCCACACGGGGTTCCGGTGAGTCCAGGCCCGGCTGCAGATTCAGGTCCGAGTCGGTTCCATCAGGGTTTGGGTTTAGCCCGGTTGGGGGGATTTTTAAAAAAATGCATCAACAAGAAGGTGGTCTGTCTGTCAGAGGAAGCAGTGAAGAGGCCTCTCTGCTGAGGGAGGCCTGCACTGTTTTCATTGGCTGCTCTGAATCAACCTGACTCACCATCCCACAGATGCTCTGTAGGAAAGTCTTGAATCATCTCTCAGTTCATGCATGTTTGCTTTCCAAGCATTGGCGTAAATTTTACAGTCGTTTTATTTAACTTAACCTATGAAAAGAGTCAAAAAAATAAAACATTAACTTTACCAGGTGATTCCAGATGACCTACAGAGGCTGTAATCACTGGCTTTATGTGACGAATCAGAACAAAGCGGACAGAAAAGGAGACTTGCATTTGTTTTTGTATTCAGCCCCTTCTACTCTGATGCCCAAAGATAAGATCTGGTGCAGCTGTGGAGATCATGGGAGAATCTGCCAAACAGCTATTAGTCATGGACCCCATCAATTAAGCCTTTATGGAAGAAGAAAGTCTGTTTGGAGGAGAACTAACTCTGTGCATCACGGTGAACTAGTCATCCCCATGGTTAAACACGGTGGTTGCAGCATCATGCTGTGGATGGAGCTATTTCCAGGACAATCCTGGAGGAAACCCCGTTAGAAGCTGGGAAAGACGTAAGACTGGGACACCTAAACACACAACCGGAGCTGCAATGGAGTGCTTTAGATCAAAGCGTATCCACGTGTTAGAATGGCCTAGTCAAAGTCCAGACCTAAATCCAGCTGAGAATCTGAGGCAGGACTTAGAAATTGGTGCCCACAGACGTCCTCCATCCAATCTGACCGAGCTTGACATGTTTGCATGATGTTCATAGTTGGTGGAGACGTCCCCTAATAGACCTGCAGCGGAATGGGGTTCTACAAAGTATCGACACAGAGAGGCTGAATACAAACGCGCACCACACTTATCACATTTTCACTTACAAAACTTGTTTTACATCAATGTGTCATTTTTCTTGGGCCTCTTCAGGGCTATGCACCACTTTCCGTTGATCTATCGCATAAAATCCCAACAAAACTGGAAGTAGGAGGTTTTAACCTGACAAAATGTGAATATGACTACTTTTAAACGTACCGTATTAGGGCAATTAAAAACTCTCTTCATGTCCTTTAGATACTGTTTATCTATTGGAGACAGTTATATGTGTCTGGCGCTGAGATACGCTAACAGCTCTTGGCGTTTCCCCCAAAAGCTGAGATAAGGAAGACTGTAGCTGTTACAGTGCCAAGTTGGTTTCTGTTGTGCTTGTTAATACATTTTAAGGTACAGTGGGGCAAGAAAATATTTGGCAGCCACCGATTGTCCCAGTTGTCCCCCCAAAAGATGAGAGAGGTCTGTAATTTTTATCATAGGTACTCTTCAACTGTGAGAGACAGAATGTAAAAAGAAACCTAGGAAATCACATTGTATGAGTTTTAAAGAATTAATTTGTAGAATGGTGCAGAAAATACGTATCAAGCACCTACAACTAATCAAGTTTCTTTAAGACACTCTTCTATCCTCCACTCGCTACCTGTATTAATGGCGCCTGATTGAACTCGTTATCTGTATAAAGACACCTGTCCACACCTTCAAACAGTCAGACTCCAACCTCCACCATGGCCAAGACCAGAGAGCTGTCCAAGGACACCTGGGACAAGATTGTACATCTGCACAAGACTGGGATGAGCAAATCTACACTAGGCAAGCAGCTTGGTGAGAAGAGATCAACTGTTGGAGCAATTCTTTGAAAATGGATCACTGACAATCTCCCTCGACCTGGGGCCCCATGCTAGATCTCACCTGGTGGGGAACGGTGAGGAAACAGCCCAGAACTACACGGGGGGAACTGGTCAATGACCTAAAGAGAGCTGGGACCACAGTAATAAAGGTTACTATTAGTAACACACTGTCGTCATGGATTAAAATCCTGCAGCACTTGAAAGGTCCCTCTGCTTAAGCCAGCACCTGTCCAGGCTCGTCTGAAGTTTGCCAGAGACCATCTGGATGATCTAGAGGAGGATTGGGAGAATGTCATGTGGTCAGATGAGACCATGATAGAACTCATTGGTATAAACGCCACTCGCCGTGTTTGGAGGGGGAAGAATGCTGAGTTGCACCTCCAGAACACCACACAAATTGTGAAGCATGGGGGTGGAACCATTATGCTTTGGTGCTGTTTATCTGCAAAGGAGACAAGACGACTGATCCGTATTAAGGAGAGGATGAATGGGGCCATGTATCGTGAGATTTTGGGCAAGGAGTGGCTACGTAAAAAGTATTTCAAGGTTCTAGAGTGGCCTAGCCAGTTTCCAGACCTCAATCCAATAGAGAATCTGTGGAGGGAGTTGAAAGTCCATGTTTCCCAGCGACAGCCCCGAAACATCCCAGCTCTAGAGAAGATCTGGATGGAGGAATGGGCCAAAATACCAGCTACAGTGTGTGAAAACCTGGTGAAGACCTACAGGAGACCTACAGGATTGAAGTGAACTTTTGTTATTGACCAAATACTTATTTTCTTCACCATTATACAAATAAATTCTTCAAAATCATACAATGTGATTTCCTGGATTTTCTTTTCATATTCACAGTTGAAGTGTAGCTATGATGAAAATTACAGGCCTCTCATCTTTTTAAGTGAGACAACTTGCACAAACGGTGGCTGCCAAATCCTTTCTTGCCCCACTGTGTATTTGGTGTTTACACTATTAAAATACTCAGCTATAAGTGTTTTTAGAGGCGGTCTCAAGTATTTGCGGATTTTAACTATTTTCTGGCGGCTGTGGGTCTACTGTACTGCAAATATAAATACAATGAAAAGGATTGAAACATCAGCTAAAGAAACCTGGAGAAACTGTACATCAGTGCTTTGGTGCTATTCACATTCTCCTACAGCTTCTAACAGCTTTTACTGATACCTCTGGTGAGAATATCAATGTTAGCACAGTGCTGTGTTTCACAATATTAAGCAATCCAATCAAGCTCATATAATAGTTTGAGTTGATTACTCTTAAACTTAAGTAGGGATTATACTCTGGTGCTGGTGCGAGGGAAGTGGGTCATCAACATACTGGAGGTGCTGTTTGTATAGTCCGTTCAGATGAGTGACACTTGCTGCAATTAGCGTGTCAATTGGCAGGTGTCGCTACTGAGGAAATTTACGTCCATGTAGTTAAACTGACACCAGAAGAAGTAGAGTGTTGTTTAAAAGTCTGGTTGCTTTCATTTTTTCTGTTTCATTATTTATTTTATTTTTTCATTTATTATTTATTTTACAATCTTCTCTTATTTTATTCTTTAATTTTTAATTTTTTGATTTATGTTTTCATTTATTTTATTTTTTTATTATTTATTTTATTATTTTTTTCAAAATTGTACTTATACATTTATTTTCTATTCATTTATTTTTATTTTTTCTTCACTTTATTTTTAAATATTTTATTTATTTTAGTAATTGTTCTTATTTTTATTTATTTATTTACGCATTTAGTATTTTTTTTCATGTTTTTTTTTTTTTTTTTACAATCTCTTATTTTATTCTTTCATTTATTTTATTGATTTATTATATCATTTATTAGATTTTATATTATTTTCTTATATTTTTCTTATTTTTACTTTTTGATTTATTATTTTATTTATAGTATTTTTACTTTATTTTCTATTCATTTATTTTCATTCTTCCTCTGCTTTATTTGTAAAATATTTTGTTTTAATATTTTTTATTTTTTATTTAGTATTTTTATTTTATTTTTTCATTTATTTATTTATTTTTATTCATTTTACAATCTTCTCATATTTTATTATTTTATTATTTTATTGATTTATTTCATCATTTATTAGATTTTTTATTATTTATTGTATTATCTTTTCATTTATTTATTTAATTTATAGTATTTTTACTTTATTTTCTATTCATTTATTTTTATTCTTCCTCTGTTTAATTTTTTAAATTTTTTATTTATTTTAGTAATTTTTCTTATTTGTATTTATTCATGTATTTAGTTGTTTTTTCTTTTATTTTATAAAAAATATTTATTTGTTTATTTTTTACAATGTCTGGTTGGTCCACCCTTGATAACAGTGATTCAAGGATTCAAGAATTCAAGGAACTTTTATTGTCATACCATCTCACGTTACATGTAATGGTATGAAATTAAGACTCAGGTCCGGAATTATAGTCTATTTAAATTAAATTAGTTTAAAAAAAAAAACAAAAAAACCCCAATATAAATAAATGTAATAAATAAATATAAATAAATGTGCTTCACAGGACACAGCTGGAGTTCAGCAGTCAAACAGCTGCAGGGAAGAAGCTGTTATTGAGCCTGGTGGTCTTGCTCTGGATGCTCCTCAGCCACCTACCTGAGGGCAGGGGCTGAAAAAGGCTATGAGCTGGATGGGTGGAGTCCTTCAGGATGCGGAGGGACGTGTAGAGGTGCGAGGTGGTGGGAAGTGTGCTCCCTACAGTCCTTTGTGCAGCTTTCACCACCCGCTGAAGGAGCCTTCCTCTCAGCAGCAGTACAGCTGCCGTGCCACACGGTGATGCAGGTGCAGATGACGCTCTCCACTGCACAGTGATAGAAACTCCTCAGGACGGAGCTTCCAAGTCCAGCTTTCCGCAGCTTCCTCAGGAAGTAGAGACGCTGATGGGCCTTCTTGACCAGTCTGCCAGCACCTCAGCCAGCTGGTGTGCACAGTCCCTCAGTACCCGCCCTGGGATGTTGTCGGGCCCTGCTGCTTTGTGAGGGTTGATACACTGAAGGGTCTTCCTTACATCTGCTGTGGTCACACTGATGGGCGTGTCACCAGGTGGTGGTGTAAGTTTGGTGCTGGGGGAGACATCAGTGAACTCAAAGCGGGCATAGAAATGGTTGAGTGCATCTAGCAAGGAGGGGTCTCTTGGGCATTGTACATCCTTGGTGTTGTGATGTCCGTGATGTATTTAATGCCCCTCCACATGCACCGAGGGTCATTGGTGGTGAAGTGACCCTGGATTTTCTGGGCGTATGTGGCTTTGGCCCTCGTAATGCCCGCAGTCAGTCCTTTTCGGGCCTCTCTGAGTGCTGATGCCTCACCTGCCTTGAATGTAGCATCCCTAGCTTTCAGCAGAGCTCTCACCTCAGAGTTCAGCCAGGGTTTCTGGTTCGGATAGCAGGTTAGTATCCTGGTGGTGGTGGCATCATCAGCACATTTGGAGAATGATGTATATTCCTCCAGGTCCACCTCTCCTTCATGTGTAGCTGCCTCTTTGAAGACCTGCCATTCTGTGCACTGAAAACAGTCCTGGAGCACACAGGCCGCATCTATGGGCCACACAGTGATCGTTTTCTTCATTGGCCTGATACATCTCAGCAGGGGGCGGTATGCTGGCGCCAGCAGGATGGAGATGTGGTCAGAGAGGCCAAGATGGGGGCGAGGAAAAGCTCTATATGCACCGCGGATGTTGCTGTACACACAGTCCAGAGTATTTTCTCCGCGTGTAGGAAAGGTGACATGCTGGTAAAAACTTGGCAGAGTGTCCGTCAGTTTTACGTGGTTAAAGTCCCCCACAACCACGTAAAACGCCTCCGGGTGCTTTGTTTGCAGCTAGCTAATGGTGTCAAATAGCTCATTTGATGCTTCGTTGGCATTTGCACCCGGTCGAATGTAAACAATGGTGACGAACACTGCAGTTAACTCTCGTGGCAGATTAAACGGCCGACATTTCACAGTCATAAGCTCTATCGCCTCAGAGCAGGAGCTTTTCGTACATCAACCTTCATTCACGTACACACAGAGTCCACCTCCCCGTGTTTTACCCGACCGGTGGTCGTGGTCCGCTCGGAAAAACTGAAGCCCTTCGATCTGGAAGCAGTGTTGCCAACTGTCTCCAACAGAAAGTAGCTGAAATTGCCCCAGAAAGTCGCTAGATGTCGCCAGATGACGCCAGATGACGCCATACGCTAATTTGCATAATGATGATGTCATCACGTGATGACGAATGAAACAGAAAGGAGGAAATAATCTAATTTTAGATTAGGATTTGGTCATAGGATAGGGTTAAACAATACATAATTTAAACAGGGGAAACATGCTACAGGGAAATATGACTTCTGTCTTCAAGAAGAGACGGTGGAACATGTTCTATTATTTTGCCTGAAGTATATTGTTGAGAAAACTGGTACAAAATTTGCAAAAATTTCAAATTGCAACTGGACATCAAAGACCTTTTAAACAAAATGTTAAGTTCTGTAAAAAAAATTTTTTGCTGAGATATCTCAAGAAGACGAAATTAATGCAGAGAATATAGATGTTTGTTTTTTAGTACTTTGTAAAAATAAGTTGGCCATATTTAGCATGCATCAAATGTTTCTAACCAACCGCCATTAAACAGAAGTTTATTGCTTATGGCATTATTTTCTGTGGCGTTTTTTTGTCATAAGTTTTAAATGTCCTACGTTTTTTAACTACACCATACATTTCGAACGTTCCTTGAATGCACCACAGGTGTGCGATGCAGCATAGTACAGACAAGCTTCTGCAATAATTCCCGTTGAAAGATCGGTCTTATATACATGTAGATTTATTTTTTACTTTTGAATTAACATTAACTACTAAACAACTTCGATTGTGAGTAGATGAAATGAACCGAAAAGGTTTATGATTGGTCAGTCGACATAGTCTGACACACATAAGCAGATCATTCCCTTCCTGAGCGTCGGGAAGGAGCAAACTGGGTCTCTAAACTGCAGGAAATATCGGCGACAAAGTTTCACAGAAAGTAGCTAAAGGTGGTCTGAAATTTTTTGGAAAAAAAGTCGTTAAGGGGGTCTGAAAAGTCGTTAGAAATAGCGACAAAGTCGCTAAGTTGGCAGCACTGTCTGGAAGGCTGCCATGTTGTTGTTGAGCCAGGTTTCCGTTAGGCAATGAACAGCACAGTTCCTCATCTCTGTAAAAACACTCAGCCTCAGACGTAACAAGTCCAAAATGTTATCCGGTGAGCGAACGTTGGCCAGGAAGAGAGTTGGTATCGGCGGTCTCCTAGCCTTTAACTGTGCCAGCGCACCCGCCCGTTCCCAGCAGCTTTTTGTGATAACTGGTCACGCGTCTTTAACGTCTCTGTGGAGGAACTTTGACGCGCTCTGCTCTGCTGAATTGTTTTAATTCAGCCACATTAAAGAGCTTTCCAGCACGAACGACCTGTTTAAGGCCAGACGCAGCATCTCAATCAGATTCAAGTCCAGACTTTGACTAGGCCCCTCTAAAACTTTCATTTGTTTTTTTCAGTTCTTTAGCCGTTCAAAGGTGTTGCTGGTGTTTCTTTGGATCATTGCTCTGCAGCAAAACCCAAATGTGACGAAACTGATCTGACCTGGTTGAAACTTCTCCTTCAGGACTTACTGCTATAGCAAGTCGTCCAGGTCCTGAAAAAGCGAAGCAGTCCCAGACCATGACAATGCCACCACCATGTTTGGCTGTAGGTATGAGGTTTGTGAAACGCTGAAGTAGTTTCACACCCGATGTAACGCCTTCCATAAAGGTCTTGGTAAACGTGAGACGTGGGTCGGCAGCGGTTCTGGCTTTTTGCAAGAAACCGAGCGTTTTATTTTACTCCCCAATCTGTTGTGCACCTTTAAACAAAATTCACTGCAGCCGCTTTTCTGTCTGTGACACGAAGTCTGTGTTGAATCTGCTCCGGCACTGCCGTAATAATCAGAACGGAGATCATTCTATTTAAGCCTCTGAAACATCTGTACAGGACAGCTGCTGTAAAACATTAGTAGTGAGAAAAACATGCAACTAAAACGAGTAAATCCTGTTGTAACTAAAGTCAAAGACCTTTTCCACCTAATCTGCGTCTATCGAAGGCATAAACCTTCGAAAACCTTTCGACATTTTCTATCTCGACTCCTGAAAAAGTTGATTATTTTTTATTTTCCCCTATTTTGCATCTTATTAATCATTCACCAGAGGATAAAAACTACAAAAAGCTGTTTTTGTTTCCTGTAAATCTCTTTTTTTCTCTCTCGCCCTGAGATGTTGTTTCAGGTGTGGATGCGAAGACTCCACCTGTCTGATGGTTCTGGAGTCTGAGCGAGCCGTCCTTGGCCGCTGTGATTTACAACTTTGGTTTCCCTCCCGCCTGTAATAATTTTCCCGCTCGCCCACTGTCATCACTGGCCAAGGTTACGCTCAGTGGATGTGGAGGAAAAAGCCCCACTGGTGAAGCAATCTGGGGAAAATCTGCTGTCCAACAATTATTTATCATCTGGAAGATGATGATTAAATAACACAATATGATCGACTGGAGGTCCAACACCTTAATGAGAGATGGTAATCAGATCCATCCATCCATCCATCCATCTTTTATTATCCATCCATCCATCCATCCATCGTTTTATTATCCATCCATCCATCTATCCATTGTTTTATCTGTCCATCCATCCATCGTTTTATCTGTCCATTCATCCATCATTTTATTATCCATCCATCCATCTATCCATTGTTTTATCTGTCCATCCATCCATCGTTTTATCTGTCCATTCATCCATCGTTTTATTATCCATCCATCCATCCATCCACCCATTGTTTTATTATCCATCCATCCATCCATCGTTTTATTATCCATCTATCCATCCATCCATTGTTTTATCTGTCCATCCATCCATCGTTTTATTATCCATCCATCCATCCATCCATCCATCCATCGTTTTATTATCCATCCATCCATCCATCCATCCATCCATCCATCCATTGTTTTATCTGTCCATCCATCCATCGTTTTATTATCCATCCATCCATCCATTGTTTTATTATCCATCCATCCATCCATCGTTTTATTATCCATCCATCCATCCATCCATTGTTTTATCTGTCCATTCATCCATCGTTTTATTATCCATCCATTCATCCATCGTTTATTATCTGTTCATTCATCCATCCATCCATTGTTCTATTATCTGTCCATTCATCCATCCATCCATCCATCGTTTTATTATCTGTCCATCCATCCATCCATCCATTGTTTTATCTGTCCATCCATCCATCCATCCATCGTTTTATTATCTGTCCATCCATCCATCCATCAATCCATCCATCCATCCATCGTTTTATTATCTGTCCATCCATCCATCCATCAATCCATCCATCCATCATTTTATTATCTGTTCATTTATCCATCCATCCATCCATCCACTATTTTTTTAAATTATGAAACAGTGCGTCTTTATTATTTTCTGCACTTACTTGAAAATACATATTTACATGGCATGCCACATCAATATTAGCATAGATAGCATAGAGAATCTGCTCTGGGAGTTCACAGCAGGGGAGGTCATGCCATGTAAAGTATTTGGCAGCCACCGATTCGTGCAACTTGTCCCAGTTAAAAAGATGAGAGAGATCTGTAATTTTCATCATAGGTACACTTCAACTGTGAGAAACAAAATGTAAAAAAAATCCAGGAAATCACATTGTATGATTTTTCAAGAATTTTCTTTTTATAATGGTGCAAAAAATAAGTATTTACCACCTACAAACAAGCAAGAAATCTGTCGCTCACAGACCTGTTACTTTTTTTAAAAGAACCTCTTCCATCCTCCACTCGTTACCTGTGTTAATGGCCCCTGTTTGAACTTGCTATCTGTATAAAAGACACCTGTCCACACCTTCAAACAGTAAGACTCCAACCTCCACCATGGCCAAGACCAGAGAACTGTCCAAGGACACCAGGGACAAGACTGTACATCTGGATGAGACAAGGATGAGCCAATCTACAATAGACAAGGAGCTTGGTGAGAAGAGATCAACTGTTGGAACAATTATTAGAAAATTGAATAAATACAAGATCACTGAAAATCTCCCTCTACCTGGGGCCCCATGAAAGATCTCACCTGGTGGGGAACACATGATCTAGAGAATGGTGAGGAAACAGCCCAGAACTACACAGGAGGAACTGGTCAATGACCTGAAGAGAGCTGGGATCACAGTAACAAAGGTTACTATTAGTAACACACTATGTCGTCATGGATTACAATCCTGCTGTGTTCGAAAGGTCCCCCTGCTTAAGCCAGCACATGTCCAGGCTCGTCTGAAGTTTGCCAGAGACCATCTGGATGATCCAGAGGAGGATTGGGAGAATGTCATGTGGTCAGATGAGACCAAAATAGAACTCTGGTATAAACGCCACTCATTGTGTTTGGAGGGGGAGGTTGCATCCCAAGAACACCATACCCGCTGTGAAGCATGGGGGTGTAAATATGATGCTTTGGGGCTGCTTGTCTGCAAAGAGGACAGGACGACTCCATATTAAGGAAAGGATGAATGGGGCCATGAATCATGAGATTCTGGGCAAAAACCTCCTTCCATCAGTGAGAGCATTGAAGATGAAATGTGGCTAGATCTTCCAGCATGACAATGACCCCAAACACATCGTCTAGGCAACGAAGGAGGGGCTACGTAAAAAGCATTTCCAGGTCTTGGAGCGGCCTAGCCAGTCTCCAGACCTCAAACCTATAGAAAATCTGTGGGGGGAGATGAAAGTGTCAAGTGTTGCCCAGCAACAGCCCCAAAACATCCCAGCTCTAGAGAAGATCTGCATGGAGGAATGGGCCAAAATAGCAGCTACAGTGTGAGAAGACCTGATGAAGACCTACAGGAGACCTTTGACCTCTGTCACTGCCAACCAAGGTTACATTATAAAGTATTGAGGTGAACTTTTGTTTTTGACCAAATACTTATTTTCTGCAGCATTACACAAATAAATTCTTTAAAAATCATACAAGGTGATTTCCTGTTTTTTTCTTTTCATTATCCATCTCTCACATGCTTCTGTTGAAAATTACAGACCTCTTTCATCTTTTTAAGTGGGACAACTTGCACAAATCGGTGGCTGCCCAATAGTTTTTTGCCCTGCTGCACTTGAACTTGGGGCAGGAGCTTGTCCCCGACCCGGAGAAGGCACGCTACCCTTTTTCTGCTCAAGACCATGGTCTCAGTTATGGAGGTGCTGTTTATCATCCCAGCTGCTTCACACTCTGCTTAGAACTGCTTCAGTGAAAGCTGGAGACCACGTCCTGATGAACGCCAACAAAAAGCAGAGACCCAATCCTGAAGCCACCACAATGGATCCCCTCAATACCTTGGCTGCACCTAGAAATCCTTTCAATGGAGGTTATAAACAGATTCCGTGACCAAGGGCAACCTTGGCGGAGTCAAACTCTCGCTGAAAACAAGTTTGGCCTAATGGCCCGTTTCAAGGTGCCTGGTATCCTGGGTCTGGAAGTCCAGAAAACACAGGCAAAGTCCGGGCTGGCTGTCACTGGGTTTGACATGAAAATCCGGCCAATCAGATCAGTCAGAAGACTCCCTGCACCCAGCTGACAAATGTGCCCACTAAACAGGGAGCACAATGTTTTGGCAAAGGAGTCTTACTGCTCGCCGTGATACGTTCATGAACTGGCGAACAAATGGAAATGCCCACGGTCATAGCCAGGCGCTCTCTAAATGCACCGCTATGATTGGTTAATATATGCTCCTCAGGGTTTTTGGCAGGAATGTGAGGTCATAAAGATCAAGTCGGTAAAGTTGGAGTAAAACTTTTCCACTAAAATTAGAGCGCTTGTTTTTTATTCTAAAAAACTAAAGCGTAAGAAACATTTCCAAAGCAAAAAACATGTAAAGTTTGAATGAGTCACAGAAGTTTAGACTGACTGAACCGGCAACTCAGACAAATGACCATCAAAATATGTCTGTTGTGTATATAGGATTTTAATTAAATTTGCCTTCTTCTTCTCCTCCCTTGTTAAATCATGAATTAAATGTTGTTATCAATTTTTTCACTGAATTTCAGAAACACTGAGGCCTGACTACCGCATGTCCTGCTGGATCAATAAATAACGCAAACAGAACCCGTCTGGCAACATGAAGTAGGCTAAGGTCATTTTCACACCTGATAGTACGGTAGACTTGGTTTGATTATTAAAGGTATATTTAGGCTCAATACAGTTGAATTACAAATTCCAGCAAGAGTTTTAGATTTTCTTAGTCTCAACCCCCCCAAATTGCTGTCTAAAATATACATAACTTTATCTACATTAGATGAATCAATAGCCATCCCTATTTCAAAATGGGAGGTGGATTTATCAGCCAGCTTTGACCAAAACGTCTGGTCTCAGATATGTTTAAGAACCTTTAAAATAACAAAAAATCCTAATTTGCAATTAATACAATACAAAATCCTTCATAGAGTACGCTATACAGGTCAACGGATGTTCAGGATGGGTTTTACGTCGTCTAATACCTGCTTACAATGCACAAGCAATATACCAGATACTTATGTTCATGCGCTTTGGTTCTGTCCACCCGTTAAGAAATGTTGGTGCCAGATATGTGACGACTTATCAAAGTGTCTGAAATGTAACATCCCACCATCTCCTTCAATTTGCCTATTAGGAAATTTAAATGATGTCACCATGGACACAAAGTCAGTTCTAATGGTTCACATTGCCTTATGCATCGCTAAGAAAACTATCCTCCTGAACTGGAAAAATAAAAAAGCTCTTAATATTAATCAGTATAGAAATCTCTTGTTGGACCATATTGGTCTTGAGACGGCCTCTGGCTCCATATCTGATCAATCTCTCTGGGCTCCTTTGATCGGCTCCATCACCTAGTGGGGGTGGGGGGCACTTGGTTTTGTCGTTTGGGACACTGTTGCTGATTTAGGGGTTTTGGGGTTGGAGGCGTCTGGGGGGGACCCCGGGGGGTGGGATCACTGGGCGGATGGGGCGCTGGACGTCGTGGCCGGCCTTGGGTTGGGCTTTGGGTGGTAAAGAAAAAAAAAAAAAAGACTTGGTTTGATTGGGGGCTAGAATTGCAGCACTATTGTTTTTTTATTTTTCAGCTGGTGCTCTTTGCTTTCACACTGCACTTTGTGAAACGAACAGACCCTTTTGAGCAATATGTTTACCTCCTCACCTGTGGTGGCGCTGTGGTGGCGCAGCAGGTGACACCTGCTGTTCCCTAAAATGTAAACAAACATGGAGCAGCATCAGATTCTAGCGGTTTTAGGATTGCTACTTTGCAGGAATGGGTCAGCATAAGGCAGAGTGGTTGACTTGGTTGTATTTACCCAGAATGCCATGCGCTATAGTCCGCTTCCTGCTTTAGGAGCGGCCCCCGCCCCGTTCCGCTTGGCATGGCATATGTAATCAAACCGCACCAGAGTTCATTTCAACCAAGCCAAGACCAAGGTCTACAGGCAGACCTGAGTTCGATTGCGTATTCACACCACGAATGGATTAGAGTTCGATTATAGTGGACTAAACAGGGCTGGTGTGAATGGCACCCTAAAAGATCTCAAAAAGCAACACGTTACGCCCCGATCTAAAGAACAGAGAAGAAACAAAGTCACTAGGTACGATTACATGTGCAAAATAATAATAATAATTAAATCTGTTCATAGTTCGGATAAGAATTTGACTGTGTTCATGTTCCCGGAAAAAACGTATCCGGTCATGACCAGCGTTTACATCCGTCACGCGTTCGATCGGAATAAATCATTTTGCCATCTGCAGAACTAGCTAACATACCGGAAACTGCCCCAGAAGAAGAAGTAGCAGACTTTCATTGTAAAAAACAAAACATGGCTGCGTGCTTTTTAAATGGAGAGGTACGATGTTCTTCAGGGAGTGGTTTTATTTTTTCTGATCACGGTTTTACATCTACAAGCCTGTATTGTTGTGTACGCAGTCAAATTCTAATCCGAATCCCTTTATTGTTTTACTCCGACGTAAGGTACGTCTTCGCATGATGCAACAGACATGTGCAGTGATGACCCACATTCGGAAGAAGTGTTTACCTGCACAGCGATCGGAATAACAATCGGCGTAACTCACCCGTTTTAGTCGTAAGGAAATGTTGATCTGAATGTCCGGAAAGGGCTATGAAGTCATTTCTAAGAACCTCAGTGAGAACCATGATCCACAGATGGAGAAAACATAGAACAGTGGAGAACTTTCCCAGGAGAGGGTTTTTTTGTTGTTGTTTAAAGTAACTATTTTGGTGATAAATAGTCATTCAAATGTTGTATTCCTGCCTGTTTGTTTTATGAAAATGTTCTAAACCCAGGGCGGCTCGAGATCAGGGGAAGACGGGAACTACTGCCCTACGGAAGAAAACAGCAACTAAACACCAAACCAAATACCAAAGTATCATGACATGTTTGGGTCAGCTTACCCTCATGAATTATGACAAATTCTCACCCCTGATCACACCAAAAGAAGTGACTTGGGAGTCATTTAACCAGACCTCTTTGACGTAGAACATTAGTAGAATATAGAAAACTAGAAAAGCAGACCTCCGCCAAGTCAGCTCTTTTTAGATTCTTTTTAGCCAACTTTTTTAAATTTCTTAACCATGAAAACATACCTTTAGCAGCTGGATTCACACTATCATTATTAGTTCAGTAGTTATTCAAGAAAATCACTTTTTTGGTCAAGGCGGTTTTTGGATCACCCCCAAATTTTAATCTCTTGTTCCAGTTCCCATTGCAGACATTTTCTGAAAATATCATCAAAATCCACCAACAACATTTTGAGTTATGTTGCTGACAGACAGACAGACCCTGGCAAAAACATAACCTCCTTGGCGGAGATAATTAGCTTAATAAAGCGATGCGAAATGTTCCCCCTGGTGGGTTCGCGCTGACACACGGTCTGTATGAAACCCTCCAGTGTATAAAGGAACCTGGACATAAAACGAGCAAAGCTGCAAGGGTACGAAACGGCGAGGAAACCGGAGACCTGAAGTGCTATTTATTTTGCTTGTAGGTTGGGATCTAATGTAAGAAAATGGATTTGCTCATCTATAGTTATTGAAGACCGTTTTAGAAATCCAGTTTTTACCTTTTCAACAGGTTTGAAAACTTTTTTTCTGTCAGAAAATCCCAATAGAATCCATTGAAGTTTGCGGCTCTGTTGTAACAAAACTTAGAAAAGAGGGTGTGAATACTTTTGAAAAGTGATGTCGGTGACCTCATAGGAACTTCAGGTTAACGTACTCAGATTAGCAACACGATCACTGAAGTTGCATAGAAGGGGAGGCAATGAAAATATAAATTACCGCACTGTGCAAACATCTTGATTCATTTCTAATTTCTTTAGATTTTCCTTCCAGTCAGAAGAAATTTTTTTTTTTTTTTTTTTTACCAACAGCTCTCCAAGCTCCATGATGTTTAAAGCCACTGGTGTCAGTTTAATGATGAGGATGAAAAGTGAGATGTTCTTGTTTTTTTGACATCTCTGCTGCAGCGAGAGGCCACCTCGTAAACCTGACCTGAGGTGAATACAGAGTGATGTTTTCTTTAAAAACACAGAATCTCTCCCATCTGTCTGTCTGTCTGTCTGTCTGTCTGTCTGTCTGTCTGTCTGTCTGTCTGTCTGTCTGTCTGTCTGTCTGTCTGTCTGTCTGCAGCTTTTGCTTCGGCTCTGTTTTTGACCGTTTGGCTGAAAAACCTGCAGCCAACTGCAACAACTTTGTTTCACAGATGAGACAAAGCAAAGTTGAGACTTTGCCTTGGAAACTTTTAATCTCGTCGTGTTGATTTTGGAACTGCATCAATGGACAGAGATTAAAAATATGCTTGTTTTTAAAATAAAAATGGTTAGTAAAAGAAATAAAAAAATATATTTACTCTTTTATTGAAATAATCTGCACATTTCTACACCTTTACCTTTAAATATAAAAATAATGTTAGATCTCCTTAATGGCACAGTTAAATTTGAGCTTTAAATTGCTAATTTTTAGTATTCTCTCTGGCTAAAAATAGTCTGTTTGCCAATATGAACGACCAGAGTCCCAAATGATCCAACTTTTAACATCCGGTTTCTAACTGTCAGGCCGCAGCTTTAACTTGATGTGATTTAAAAAAAATATTATATGTAAGGATCCAGATTTGTTAAGCAGTTATTGGACAGAGTTATTGGACAGGTTTTTACTTTTGTATTTCTTCAGCATAGCTGTTATAGCAAATCCAAATCTAATTTAGTTATAAAGCACATTTAAAAGCAAAGAGTTTGACCAAAGGGCTGTACATAAATAAAAAAGCCATTAAACAAAAATAAATTAAAAAAACTGTCATAAAATACTGCAGAGACAATAAAAGGACCATATCAACTCACAACTGTCCAAATGCTATTGAAAAAAGATGTGCTTTTAAAAGTGACCTAAAAACAAAAAGTGAAGAAGCTTGTCTGATATTAAAAGGCAACAGATTCCAGAGTTTGGGAGCCACAGTAGAAAAGGCAAGGTGATTTTATTTGTATAGCAACACTTTCAACAACAAGGTAATTCAAGGTGCTTTACATGATTAGGGGATAAAATAAAAACAGCAATAAATCATAAAACATACAGAGAGCGTATGACACGTAAAAAGATTACTCAAAAGCAGACATGAATTTTGGGATAAAGTAAAAACAACAATAAAGGATGAAACACACAAAACATGATACATGAAAATATCACTCAAGGGCAGCACAAAATAGAAGACTTTTTAGTTGGGATTTAAAAGAACTCAGTGGAAAAGCTCGATCTCCTCTAAATTTTTGCCTAGTTGTAGGCACAACCAAAAGCAGCTGGTCGGCTGACTACTTGGACCATTTAGACATTTGTAAGAAAACATAAGAATTTAAAAATTCTTTGCTGTACTGGAAGCCAGGACAAAACAGGTGAGATGTGCTCATGTCTGTGTGCACCAATTAAAAGACAGGCAGCAGCATTTTGATTGAGCGGGATGCTTGGCTGACACCAAAATAAAGTGCATTACGATCGTCAACCCAGGTTGAGATTAAAGCATATATTATCCCTTTCCAAATCCTGCCTCAACAGAACTGGCTTCAGCTTTACTATCTGCCTTAACTGTAAGAAGCTTTATTTTCCAGCACCGAGCTATGTTAATTAAATTTAATATCTGAGTCCATTGTGACTCCCAGATTTGTGACATGCTGCTTAATGAAAGACTTGAGCCAACCAAAATTAAAAGGTGGGTTTTGTGAGGTACTATTTGGCTTGAATTTGATTACATCTGTTTTGGTTTCACTGAAGCTTAAAAAGTTCAGAAATCCAAGCCTTGATGTCTTCAAGGCTGTTTAAAAAGGGTTGGATGGAGCGTGGACTGTTACTGTAGGTGTTAGAGGGACGTAGATTTAGCAATCGTCGGCGTAGCAGTGGAAGGAAATGCCATGGTTTTTAAAAATAAAACCAAACGGAAAAGTGTAAAGAAAAAGAAAAAAGAGGAGGACCGAGGATTGAGCCTTGCGGAACCCCACAAGACAAAGAGGCTGAGGTGGACAGAGAATTATCAATATTTACACTTAACGTTCTGCCACTTAAAATGAACAAAGCCACTGCAAATGAGAAATAAGAATACTGTGGTCCATTGTATCAAACGCTGCTGTGGGATCTAAAAGCACAAGAATCACAGAGCTTCCAGAATCATTTGCCGAAAGGATGTCATTAAAGGCAAAGGAATTCTATTTGTATAGCACACTTTCAACAACAAGGTAATTCAAGGTGCATACATACATACAACATTGGAAATTAAAAGCAGCAATTTAGCATGATACGCAATAAAGCATAAAAAACTGCAATAAAGCAATAAACCATGAACACATACACATATGACATTAATCGTTTACTCAAAGGCCGCTCTAAACAGATGCGTTTTTAGTTTTGATTTAAAGCAGCTCAGTGTTTCAGCAGCTCTGCATTCACCAGGAAGTTTGTTCCAGATTCGAGGACTTTAGAACTGGGGTGATATGTTCTACTTTTCTGGTTCTAGTGAGGAACACGAGCAGCAGCGTTCTGGATCAGCTGCAGCTGTCTGATTGACTTTTTAGGCAGACCTGTGAAGACGCTGTTGCAGTAATCAGTCTGACTAAAGATAAACGCAAGGATGAGTTTTTCTAGGTCCTGTTGTGACATCAGTCCTTTAATCCTAGAAATGTTCTTCAGGTGATAGAAGGCTGACCTTGTTATTGCCTTTATGTGACCCTGGAGGTTCAGGTCTGAGTCCATTACTACACCTAGATTTCAGGCCTGTTCAGTAGTTTCTAGCTGGATTAACTGAAGCTGTGTGCTGACTCTTGATCGTTCCTCTTTAGGTACAAAAATAATTACTTCAGTTTTGTTTCTGTTCAGCTGGAGAAAGTTATGGCACATCCATCCATTGATTTGCTCGATGCATTTACTTAAGGTTTGGATGGGTTCAAAGTCGCCTAGTGACATCGTAATGTAGAGCTGAGTATCATCTGCATAGTTATGGTAGCTAATCTTATTGGTTATAATCTGGGCTAGTGGGAGCATGTAGATATTAAATAACAGGGGCCCCAGGATGGAGCCCTGGGGCACCCCACATGTGATTTCTGTTGGTTCTGATGAAAAGTTTCCTATTGAAACAAAGAAGTCCCTGTTCTTTAGGTAAGACTCAAACCAGCCAAGTACTGTACCAGAGAGTCCGACCCAGCTTTCCAGTCATTCCAATAAAATATCATGATCAACAGTGTCAAATGCTGCACTGAGGTCCAACAGAACCAGCACTGTGGTTCTACCACAGTCTGTATTTATGCGGATGTCATTGAATACTTTGACGAGGACAGTCTCAGTGCTGTGGTGAGCGCGGAAACCAGACTGAAAAACATCAAAGCGGTTTGTCATTGTTGTGAAGTTATTTAACTGCTGAAACAGCTTTTTCAACAATTTTACTGATGAATGGAAGATTAGAGATTGGCCTGTAGTTCTGAATTATTGTGTTTTCCAGGTTATTCTTCTTTAGCAGTGGTTTAATAACTGCTGTTTTTAAAGCTTGGGGGAAGACACCTGATAGCAGTGATGAGTTCACTATTTGAACAAGATCAGACCCAATGACAGGGAAAACTTTCTGACGGAAACCTGTGGGTAGGATATCAAGACAGCAAGAGGAGGAGCTTAATTGGTTAATGGTTTCTTTAAGAGTTTTTTGGTTTAGTTTATGTGATTCAGACATTTTCTCCAGATTGGTGTTGATTGGGGATGACATTGGTAGGTTGTTTGGTAAAGATATACAGAGCGATCCTTTAATTTTCAAAATCTTTTCAGCAGAAAAGCTGGCAAATTCATTCATTCCTGGTGGAGTTTAGTTCAGGGGCTGCTGTCACAGGAGGATTTTTTAGTCTCTCAACTGTTGCAAATAAAGTCCACGCATTATTAAGGTTTCTGTTAATGATTTCGGAAAAGAATGATTCCCTTGTGTCTTTCAAAATTAAGTGATATCTGTTCAGTCTGTCTCTGTAGATCTCACAGTGAACCTGAAGTCGAGTTTTCCGCCATTTTCCTTCGATTCGTCGACACTCCCTTTTTTCACTACGTAACAGTGGATCGCTTGTGCACAGAGACTTCTTTCTACCCGAGACTATTTTCACTTTGATTGGAGCAGTGGAATTAATTATGTCTGAACTTTTAGAGAGAAAGTTATCTAGCAGCTTGTTTACTGAGTTTGTGTTGGAGGAAGAAGGTGGGAGAGTAAATTTATTTAAAGGTTTCAACTGAACTGTCCCAGAGAAATTGCTTTTTTACAGTGGTCTCACTGTGGCTATATAATTTGGTAGAGATAGTGCTTTCAAAGAAAACACAGAAATGGTCCGATTATGCAATATCAACTACCAAGATGTTCGAGATATTTAAACCTTTGCTGATGTTTAAATCCAGATTGTGTGCTGGTTGTTTGACATGCTGGATCAGGCCTGAAGCCATGAAGAGTGTCATTTAACGTAAAATCCTTTTGAAAGTAGTTTCAGTGCAATGTAAATGTTAAAACCTGAGTGAAAAACCTCCACAATACCATTAGTGTCCAGAAACTCAGACTTGTAATTTTCAAACTGATTAGAGATATGGTTTTATCACTCTTTCCAGGATACTAATGGAAAGGCTGGAAACCACCAAAAAAGCCAAATTACGCATTTTAAAGCTGCCAGCATAATTTTTTACATGTTAGTAATATAGTATTAAGTGTAGTATTTAATTCTTTACTTACCGTCCACGTCAAGATACACTTAACAATTCAGATTTTTCAGAACTGTCTTTTCTTTTCTGTTTAAAATCATCGGAGCTAAAGTTGTGTAAAATCTGAAGATTAAAACTCATTTTGATCATATTTTAGACACCCTGTTTCATCACTCTTTTCAGTGCAGACAAGAATGCTAATATATTTAGCATAACTGACTGAGCTGAAACATGTAGGAGGAAAAAGCGGGTTAACCATCAAAAGGGCAAATTACACATTTTAAAGCTGCCAGCATAGTTTTTACATGTTAGAAAGATAGTTTGTAATTTTTTTACTTACACTTTTCACTTACCATCCACGTGAAGACACATTTTGCAATTTGAATTTTTTGGGACTATTTTTTTCCATAGCTAGGGTAGTTGTTTCAAATTGTTTTGAATTGTTTGCAATAATTAGAACTAAACTTGTGTTAAATTTTAAGATTTTTATAATGTTTTAGACAGCCAGTTTATTGCTCTCTCTAGTGTAGACAATGATGCTAATATGTTTAGCCTAAAGACCGAGCTGAAAAATGTAGGAGAAAAAGGCGGGAAACTAGCATGGCAAATTACACATTTTAAAGCTGCCAACATAGGTTTTTACATTGTATTAATACAGTTTTTCCCTTTTTTTTTATTTCAAGTCAAGTATCACTTTAAAATTTAGATTTTTTTAAAACTATTTCTTCTTTTCTTTTGACGTAGCTAGTATAGCTATTTAAAACAGAAGTTAACTGCTAAGAAGGCTTATTTTATTAAATCTATTATGTTTTCTTATGGCTGCAAAAGTGACTTTTACGTGTCAGTAGTCTAATTGTAAAGTTTATCTGAAGAAAAAAATTTGCTTTATTATAAACGTTACAAAATAAGATATTTAACCAAGTCCTAATATAGTATATTTTCTCATATGGACAATTGATTAAAGGAGAATTCAAATTTACCTTCTTTTACTACAAAAACTGTTCATCTTAACAAGCGAATTTAAGATATTTTAAGATGTTGGAAGTATATTTAGAACATTAAAACATAAACAGAATTAAATAAAAACTGAAAAAGTTAAAATTTCATTTAACATTTGAACTCACTATGAACAACTTGTTAAGATGGGCAATGTTGCTGCAACATTTTTGGCTTTATTAGGCTATTAACTTGTTAGCACAACTTTGAAGTTATTTGCACCTTGAATAACTAAGAATATTTCACATCCAGAAAAGAGACTGGAAGTCTGCATTTACACTGACATGACAGTGTAAATGAAAGTCGTTTTATTGCATCTGGTTTTCTAAAGAAACAGAATGATTTTGTAAACTAAAGCTTCAAATTGTTATGATTCTTTGGAAGCATTTTAGCGCTGTTAACATTCAGCCAATCTAGAATATTTTTAAGTCTAATTCTGTCATAATTTAACATATTTCTTTTAAGCCGGATGTCAGTGTGGCTCTGGCCCTTTTATGAAGTACAAGCAGGTGATCAGACAGGTTTGGTTGAAGTAATCTTTAGGTTAACTGGAACAAGAGAAATAATTATAATATTATAAATATAATAATATTTTTTGGGGAGGTATTGATTCCCCAGGATTGAACTGTATCTTAATTCAAACAATGATTGTTTGTTTGTCTTTGACAGAAAAAAAAAGATTCACTTATTTTGAAAAATATTAAAAACATATTGAGTTTGCTACATTTAAAAAACAAAATTAAGACCTACACAGTTTGACCGGCTTTTCTTTAAACTAAGATACCATAAATGTTTTAAACTATCAACCTGTCTGATTATTGCTTAAGTTTGTCTCAGTTCAAAGCAATTATCTTTAAATAACACAAAGATGACAAATTATTATTTTCTGTTGTACATTTTCCTTAAATCTGCATGCAGAAGAGTTAAAATGCTTCTGAAACATTTTGAAGTGGACCAGAATGAGACTTGTGATGCTCATTGCCTCCTGCTCTGTGCAGCTCCCAGCTGGCCATGAAGTACCTGGATCCAGACTTTACTCCTCTGACCAACGCTCTGAGCAACGACCTGCAGAACTCCTCTAAATGGAGGTACAACAGCACTGCTTTCACACAGCTGAGGTACGGCAAAAACACCAACGCAAACACTGCGCCGCTCTCGCAGAGAGTCTAGCAGGCTTTTAGCACCTAGCAGTGAGCCAGACCCGGGTTGTGAAAATGTTCTTTGTGGCGCAAAGCAGCGCCTGAAAGTGCTAGAAAAATAAAACCAAAGTTCACTTAAAAAATTGCTTAGTTACAGAAGGATGGGAAATGGTTTGTGTTTTAGAATCGGGTTTGGAAGTATTTTAATAAATATATATTTGAAACATGTCTTTAAACACATTTATTTATAAGCAATGACAAGTTTTTGTTTGTATAGCACATTTGAGCAACAATGCAATTTAAAGTACTTTACCTGATGAAAACTAAAAGAACAAGCAAGGAACATCACATTGCAGTGGCAAAATAAATGAGAGATGAAAATTTGAAAGACTAAAACTAATGATGCTTCAGTGATTATTGATCAAATGCAGCTCTTAACTGATATGTTTTTAGTTTTGATTTTAAAGCAGATCTGTGTTTCAGCAGCTTTGCAGTCGTCTGGAAGTTTGTTCCAGATTAAAGGAGCATAGAAACTGAAAGCTGCTTCTCCATGTTTGGTTCTGATTCTGGGGATGTTGAGGAGACTGGAATTAGAGGACCTGAGTGGTCTGGGGGGGGGGGTGGGGGTGATACAACCGTATCTTCTACATACTTTGGTGCTAAGCCATGTAATTATTTATAAACGAGTAAAAGTATTTAGAAGTCTATTCTCTGAGCTACAGGGAGCCAGCGTAAGGACTTTAGAACTGGGCTGATGTGCTCTACTTTCCTGTCTGAGTTTTTTTTTCTTGCAAATGTCTGACTTTGCAATGTCAGAAAATATCTTAGTTTAAATATAGAAAATGTAGTCCTTTAATCGTGGACGTTTTTTGATTTTTTTCTTCCGCCAATGTACAACTTTTCGAATTTCAAATTTTTTTTCTGGAAAATACTGTATGTGAAAAATAAGATCAACATTTTTTGAGCTTTTTAGACAAAAAATTTACTCCAAAATATTTTATCTTTTGTCTACAATGGCCCTAATACTCCATCGTAGAATTATACTACTGAGTGAAGGTGTCATGGAGATATTTTGTATTTGCACTGATGCGTCTACAACAGGTAAGAGAAATGCATCAGCCTCTGATACAGTTTGCTGTAACGTCTTGCAGGACGGAGATTTCTCAGTACATCGACGTCCCCCGTAACTTCACGCTGACCCGAGACACCGTCAGAGTCGGCCAGCTGATGCACTTTGACTATTCCAGCCAGAAGTATGTGTACTCCATCGGCGAGAACTTCCGATCGCTCCTCCCGGAGGCCTCGCCCGTCCTTGACAAGCACTACAACGTCTGCGCCGTGGTCGGCAACAGCGGCATCCTCATCGGCTCGCGCTGCGGGGCCCAGATAGAAAAATATGACTTTGTCTTCCGATGCAACTTTGCGCCGACTGAGATTTTTAAGAAGGACGTTGGGCGTCGGACCAACATGACGACCTTTAACCCCAGCATCCTGGAGAAATACTACAATAATCTGCTGACTGTGCAGGACAGGAACAACTTTTTCCTGAGCCTGAAGAAGCTGGACAGAGCCATCCTTTGGATTCCGGCGTTTTTCTTCCACACTTCAGCCACGGTGACGAGAACGCTGGTGGACTTCTTTGTGGAGCATCGAGGCCAGCTGAAGGTCCAGCTGGCTTGGCCTGGAAACATCATGCAATATGTCAACAAGTAAGCGTCACTTTAACAGAGAAAACACCCCACTTGCTTTTAAATACATACAAACTTCATATTTTTAATTGTACAAACTAAAAAAAGCACATTTCACTGAGTCCCAAAAGTTTTAATGCTTCTTGAACTTTTCCACATTTTTTTCCAACCATAAATTTCTATTTTATTGGGATTTAATGTGACAGACCAACAAAAAGCGGTGTGAAGTGGAAGGAAAATGATTCAAGATTTTCAATTCAATTCAGTTCATTTATATAGCACCGATTCACAACAGATATCATCACAAGGCACTTTACAAGAAAAGTCATTTCAATACAACCATGCAAACATTCCAGTTAGTTTAAAGTTTTAGTTAGTTTTCTATTTAAGGAATTCCCAGTAGATTGCATCGAGTCATTGACTTAAGTTTGCGTCCCGTTGATGCAGAGTCCAACCACAGCAATCCCTCATACTGAGCAAGCATGAAGCGACGGTGGAGAGGAAAAACTCCCCTTTAACAGAAGGAAACCTGCAGCAGAACCAGAACCAGAACCAGGCTCAGTAGGAGCGGCCATTTGCCACGACCGACTGGGGGTTTGAGAAGACAGAGCAGAAACACAGAAGGAACAGAAGATCTGATATAAGATAACTTTCTATGTTAAAGAAAATAAAAAGTTGATAACAGGACACAGTGGATGTTCAGTTACTGGGAGCATCATCCCAGTCGATGCCCCCCGTCCAACAGGGCATTGCAGCCAAGCAGGATACCAGACCAGGTGGAGCTTCTATGGAGAGAAAAACACTGAGAGAAAACAAAGTTAACAGTCAAAATAACAGCAAATAATACAACTGGAGAGTAGTAAGAGAGAAAAGTAGCAGAGTGAAGAAAGGTGGTCAGTCTGTCCTTCAGCAGTGAGACATGAGAGACAGAGCCACGGAGAACAGTCTGTCTGGACTGCATTCCCCCCCAACCGGCTTAGGCTGTCGGCTACTACCCCTCCTTATTAAGGGCTTTATATGTAAGAAGAAGGATCTTAAATTCTATTCTGGATTTAACAGGGAGCCAATGAAGGGAAGCTAAAACAGGAGAAATGTGATCTCTCTTTTTAATATTCATCAGAACTCTTGCTGCCGCATTTTGGATAAACTGAAGGCTTTTAATGGCATTTTGTGGACGACCTGATAGTAAAGAATTACAGTAGTCCAGCCTTGAGGTAACAAATGCATGGACTAGTTTCTCAGCATCACTCCTGGACAGGATGTTTCTAATTTGAGCAATATTCCGGAGGTGAAAGAAAGAAATCCTAGAAACCTGCTTAATATGGGATTTTATTTTTACAAATAAAAGTCTGAAAAGTTTGGAGTGCGTTTGTATTCATCTCGCCTGAGTGAATACTTTGCAGAAGCTCCATTCTCTGGGGGTCATTTTGTCTTCCAGCTGTGAACATCTGCAGACTGACCTCCAGTCTCCAGTCAAACTGGATGCAGAACATCAGTGAAAATTAGTTTTGAAGTCTTGCCACCATATTTTCCGTAGTCGACCGATTTTTTAGAACGGTGACAGAAAAATCTGAAGGCCGTCCGTCATTTTGACAGATTAGTATTCCTCTGAGCACTTGGTGGTACGGAGGCGCAGACATTTTTAACTTTATGCACAGAGTTCAAGTAAGTGAATCAATCCAACAACAAAAAAAGATTCCCATGAGAGCATCTGAGCATCATCTCAGACCTGGACACCGTGCTCCATGCATCTCGCTAAGCGGGAGCTGACAGCGCCTTGAAGAGTTACTGAGGCTTTGGAGCGCGTCGGTGACATGGCAACCACTGGTGCATGCTGGGGGATTTCCTCCCACTGAAGCGATAGCTTGCTGGTCAGGAAACGCCTCCTTCAGAGAGTCTTTCCGACTTCTGATCGCTTCAGCCGGAGAAATGTTCCCTGATTTTCAAACTTTGTCTGAAGTGGAGCTTAATTCCAACCTCCAGAACAACATCTAAACCCCCATGAGAAGTCGTCTGTCCGAGGCAAAAACCCAAAACTTCATACCAGCAATCGCACTATTTGATTACGAACAAGCAGGCGATCTTTTCAGTTCCATGCGGAGCAGGAGGAAGATATGAGACTGTTCAGGCCACAGCGGGTGAACTGTTCGCATTTTGAGCACAATCGTTTAATATCCATGTTTATATGTAGTTCCCTGTTCAGCTTGTTCAGATTAAATATTATTTCAAATGAATAAAAAACAACAACTATTGAATATGTTATAATTTAAGAAATTGACGGGTAAGCCCTTACAGAAAAAACACATTTCTTCACATGGGCAGAATCACATGTAATCCCATGTGAAAAATCTTTGATCCATGTGTAATCACATGTGATTACATGTGATTACATGTGATTACATGTGAAAAATATGTGAAACCACACATGTGGAGTGCACGTGTGCTACAGATGTGGTTTACCATGTGCCACATTGAATAACATGTGATCCCATGTGAAGAACATGTTCAAGCTCATGTGACTTTTCCGTAAAGGAGAATAGATTATAACCGGATCTTTTTTGACCCCGTCGGTGAAAATGACGGACAAAGAAAACGTCTATCTCAGTTAGATGTAGGTCTGGACTTTGACTAGGCCATTCTAACGCTTGAATCTGGCTGTATATTCGGGGCGGTCGTCTTGCTGGAAGATGAACCTCCACCCTTCGCTTCTCTGTCTCGGCTAAAGGCAAGCATCCCCACAGCATGATGCTGCCATCGCTGTGTTTCACCACAGGGATGGTGTGTTCAGGGTGATGCAGGGCTTTTTTGTCTCCTCTGATCAGAGCACCGAGGTTTGCAGTCGGGTCAAACTCTTGTTCAGGGGGTGCACATACATACATACTTTTGTCAGGTGTTGTAAAACCACCATTGTGTCCCACAGTGATCATTCCCGTCCCGCTTAGTCTCCCGATTCTGTTTTTAGTCATTATCCAGAAGCTAACATGTGCTTCTGTTGTACGGGAGCTTTATGTTTACAGCAAAGAGGAGATTTAGCCTCTAAAGCTGGATTATGAGGAGACGGCTATTTAATGAAGGGAATGAAAGGCGGCTGTGTCTGTGTGTGGAAAGGGATTTAAGTCCGGTGCTTAATGGTGTCTCAGATAAGTAGGCTGCTTGTAACAGTAGCCTAATCTTGAGCAATCCCTTTAAATCTACCTGCAGTGGAAGAATGACCCGTTTCGGGCAGCTCCAGGACTCCTGGAGACGCTTTTGTCCAGGACAGTTTGGAGAGTCTTCCCCTCTGTGAAGCCTTTAAATCAGCATTGTGAAAACATCAGAAAAAAATTGCTCTTTTACTGTTCCACACTTTGATAATCAGCACATATTTGCTTTTATTTACCACAGTTTATAACATGTAGTGTTGAGGTTCATAGCCAGGGGTGCCGCCAGAAATTTTGGGCCCTATGGAAGAAAAAAAATTTCTGGGCCCCCCCCCATATTTTTTACAGATAAAATTTCCCAGAAGAGAAGAGAAGCGAACAGCGCTCTCTCTCTCTCTCTCTCTCTCTCTCTCTCTCTCTCTCTCTCTCTCTCTCTCTCTCTCTCTCTCTCTCCCACGTTTGTTTTTTACTGTAGGCCTACTTACTTATTAACCAGTAGAGTTTTGGTAAACGTGGGTTTGTTCAGACGTGCTGCTTAGTAGAATCCGACTCGTGTCTCTGCCTGTCGGAGATTCTTTCTTTCTTTTTTAAACCGTCAGCTCTAACCAGTTTTTTTTTTTTTTACTTCACGCACTCAGTGTCTTGTAAATAGTTTTCTAATCAGCAATACATATAACAATTTCTGCTGAGCCCATATCACTTGCATGTTTAAAATAACATACCGATTAAAGCACCGCCCATTTCAAGAGAACTCGACCCACTTCCTGATTAAACCCCGCCCACTTTTGGGTTAGCCCCCGCCCAGTCCAAGTACAGATACGGATACAGATAATTAATATGGTTAACAGATACAGATAAGGCTGTACTCGCTCATCCCTACTAGCTAGGCAAGGCAAGGCAAGGCAAGGCAAGGCAATTTTATTTGTATAGCACACTTTCAACAGCAGGGCAATTCAAGGTGCTTTACATGATTTGGTGATTTAAAAGAAACACATAAAAGAAACACACATTATACATGATACACAATAAAGCAAGAGAAAAATAAAAAAAAGCAAGAGAGCATGAACACATTTCATACATATGACATCAAGCATTTACTCAAAGGCAATTCTAAACAGATGGTTTTAAGTCTCGATTTAAAGCAGTTCAGAGTTTCAGCAGCTCTACACTCGTCAGGAAGTCTGTTCCAGATTAGAGGAGCATAGAAACTGAAAGCTGCTTCTCCATGTTTAGTTCTGAGTCTAGGGATGTTTAGTAGGCTAGAGTTGGAGGACCTGAGTGGTCTTGGTGGTTGGTACCATGACAACAGGTCTTCAACATATTTTGGTGCTAAGCCATGTAATGATTTATAAACTAGTAAAAGTATTTAGAAGTCTATTCTCTGAGCTACAGGGAGCCAGTGTAAGGACTTTAGAACGGGGGTGATGTGCTCTACTTTCCTGGTTCTAGTGAGGAACACGAGCAGCAGCGTTCTGGATCAGCTGCAGCTGTCTGATTGACTTTTTAGGCAGACCTGTGAAGATGCTGTTGCAGTAATCAATCCGACTAAAGATAAACGCATGGATGAGTTTTTCTAGGTCCTGTCGCAAAATCAGTCCTTTAATCCTAGAGATGTTCTTCAGGTGATAGAACGCTGACCTTGTTATTGCCTTTATGTGACCCTGGAGGTTCAGGTCTGAGTCCATTACTACACCTAGGTTACGAACCTGATCAGTAGTTTCTAGCTGTATTAATTTAAGCTGTGTGCTGACTCTTGATCGTTCCTCCTTGGGTCCAAAAATAATCACTTCAGTTTTGTTTCTATTCAGCTGGAGAAAGTTATGGCACATCCATCCATTTATTTGGTCAATGCATTGATTTAGGGTTTGAATGGGTTCAGAGTCACCTGGTGACATTGTAATGTAGAGCTGAGTGTCATCCGCGTAGTTATGGTAGCTAATGTTATTGGTCGCTATAATCTTGCCTAGTGGGAGCATGTAGATATTAAATAAGAGGGGCCCCAGGATGGAGCCCTGGGGCACCCCACATGTGATTTCTGTTCGTTCTGATGAAAAGTTTCCTATTGAAACATAGAAGTCCCTGTTCATTAGGTAAGACTCGAACCAGCCAAGTACTGTACCAGAGAGTCCGACCCAGCTCTCCAGTCGTTCCAATAAAATATCATGATCAACAGTGTCAAATGCTGCACTGAGGTCCAACAGAACCAGCACTGTGGTTCTTCCACAGTCTGTATTTATGCGGATGTCATTGAATACTTTGACGAGGACAGTCTCAGTGCTGTGGTGAGCACGGAAACCAGACTGAAAAGCATCAAAACGGTTTGTCGTTGTTATGAAGCCATTTAACTGCTGAAACAGCTTTTTCAATAATCTTACTGATGAATGGGAGATTAGAAATCGGCCTGTAGTTCTGCATTAACGTGTTGTCCAGATTTTTCTTCTTTAGCAGTGGTTTAATAACTGCTGTTTTTAATGCCTGATGGAAGACACCTGATAGCAGTGATGAGTTCACTATTTGAACAAGATCAGAACCAATAACAGGAAGAACTTTCTTTAGAAAAGCTGTGGGTAGGATATCAAGACAGCAGGAGGAGGAGCTTAATTGGATAATGATTTTTTCAAGGCTGTTCTGGTTTAATTCGTGGAATTCAGACATTTTCTCTACATTGTTGTTGATTGGGGATGGCACTGGTTGTGGGTTCGATATTGAGGTACAGATTGACCGTCTAATTGTTAGAATCTTTTCAGTGAAAAAGCTGCAAATTCATTGCAGGCCCTGGTAGAGTTTAGTTCTGGGGCTACTGTCACTAAAGGATTAGTTAGTCTTTCCACTGTTGCAAATAGAGTCCGTGCGTTATTAATATTTCTGTTGATGATTTCAGAAAAGAACGATTCCCTAGCATCTTTTATAGTTAGCTGATATCTATTCAGTCTCTCTTTGTAGATCTCATAGTGAACCTGGAGTCGAGTTTTCCGCCATTTTCTCTCGGCTCGTCGACACTCTCTTTTTTCACTACGTACCAGTGGATTACTTGTCCACGGAGACTTCTTTCTACCTGAGACTACTTTCACTTTAGTTGGAGCAATGGAATCCATGATGTCTGAGATTTTCGCAAGGAAAGTATCTACCAACTTATTTAGTTTGAGTTGGGAGATGAGGGGGATGTGGTGGAAGGATAAATACGTTTAAAGGTTTCTACTGAACTGTCCCCTAGAAAACGCTTTTTTATAGTGGTCTTACTTTGGCTGGGTAATTTAGCAGAGATGGTACTTTGAAAGAAAACACAGAAATGGTCAGATAATGCAATATTAATTACAGAGATGTCAGAAATATTTAAACCTTTGCTGATAATTAGGTCCAGAGTGTGTCCTTTATTGTGTGTTGGTTGTTTGACATGCTGGATCAGTCCGAAGTTGTGGAGAGTATCATCTAATGTTTTTGCTTGTCTATCTTGGGGGTTGTCGGTATGGATGTTAAAGTCCCCCACGATGATTAGTTGGTCATAGTCGATACATATTACAGAAAGAACGTCATTGAAATCATTAAAGAAGTTGGAGTTAAGTTTTGGTGGTTTATATAAACTTAGAAATAAAGCTTTGTTAGGCTCATTTATCTGGGTGGCTAGGTATTCAAAAGAATCAAACGCGCCCAGAGTTACCTTTTTAAAGTTCATTGAGTTGTGAAAGATGGTGGCTACACCTCCGCCTCGTTTGTGTTTTCTGTTCTCGCTTAAGAAATTATAATTTGGAGGACTAGATTCTATTAATGAAGTTGTTTCGTTATTTTCATCTAGCCAAGTTTCTGATAAAAAAAGGCCGTGTAAATTATGCTCAGTGATGAAGTCATTGATAAGAAAAGACTTCCCAGATAGAGATCTAATGTTTAATAAAGCTAACCTAAGTATTGTTATGATGGGCAGCTGACCCTTCCGACAGGTTATCAATTTGAGATTTTGTTTAATATGAGAGCGTGTGGTTAACGGTTTATGTTTCCTGCTGCTGATAATCACTGATATAGCCTCAGGGGTGCCGGGTGAATTCTGGGAGACGGTAGGGGTGGATTTATTGCCCGGTTCCCTTAAATATCAAATATCTGTAATAATCAGTGGGGGGAAGCTCCCAGGCTTATGGACACTAGTCCCAGGGGTTTGGTGTAGTCTAAGTTTAGGTGCTAATTGTGTCCCAAATTTGATTTGCTCGTTCAGTCTGTCTGTAAAGTTTCTAAATGGAGACTCATTTGATGTGGCTGAGTCACAGGAAGATGAAGACTTAATCTCTGATGGTTGTTTATCTGTTCGGTCCTGTGGTGTCATCATGACTTGCTGTTTTTGTTCTCTGATATCCATGGGCGCCTCAAGGTCAGCTTTTGGGAGCAAGTGTTTTGCTTTCTGATGTTGATAAGAAAAAATGTTTGCTGCCAACAGCCTTACTCTGGACCTGTTCAAATAGCGCATTCCTGCTTTAAACAGATGATTAGCACTTCCAAATACTTTGAAATTATTAATAAATGTGAACGACTTCTCAGATGATTGTTTCTTCAACCATTTATGGAGCATGCGGAGTCTGCTAAATCTGTCATCATTCCCTTCAGGGACTGGTCCGCTGATGAGGATGTTTACGTTAAGTCCATCAAGTCTCTGTAGGAGATCAGAAAAGTCTCTCTTCAGAATCTCTGATTGTCTCATCGCGATATCTGCTGATCCAGCGTGAATGACAAGCTTTTCCAAAGTAGGATGTTGGTCCAAGATTTTAGGGATTTTTTTCTGATATTTCTCTCACTGTATTTTTGTAGCAGCTATAAACTTTGGTATTCTTGCTACAAAAAGCCTCAATACCATTAATTGATCCGTCTTGTATGATAACAGTCTTTGCCGGGGGCGCTCTTACTTTATGTGTCCGTTTGATGCGGCTGGGTTTCTCCTGGTGGCTTTGACTGGTCCTGGGGGCTGCGTCATCTTTCGGGGAACTCAAGGCTGCGAATCTGTTTTTCAGCGGGATTCCAGGTGGAGAAATATCTCTTGTTTTTGGCTGAAACCTCTTTTGTTTACTTTTAGCAGAAGCGGCAGTTCTGGGTTCAGAGGTTTCTCTGTGTCGGAGTTTCTTTTGTTTTTTCTTCCTCGGAGAACAGGCTGGGGTTGATTTCATGCGTTTTAAAGCTGGCCAGTTTTCATTGTAGTGCGGAGTTCTGCCGCTCAGACGCCTGTAGGGAGTCTCTCCGACACGATGTAACACCGGGCTGATAGGCTGTTCTCTGTTTGTATTCAACGGTAAAGTTGTTTCATTTTGTCCATAATCAGCGTGGAGATCAAAATTAATTTCCAGACGACGTAGCTTCGTTTCAATGCCCTCAATTCTGTGGAGCAGTTTTTCAAAATCCTCAGCTGAGCAAAAAGCCATGTTGATAAGTCCATAAAGTAATCCAAGAAGAGATCTGGTCTAATACAGAAACTCCAGGGGCTGGATAGATAAAGTAACTAAGAAAAGGTTAAGAAAGAAAACAAGAAAAGCAAACAGAAAAGAAAATTAAAGAAAATAAGTGAACGGATCTGGAGAGAGACAGAGAGCAGCTGCTCCTCCTTCAGCAGACAAAGACCAAGATCAGGTCTTTAGCTAGGCTAAAAGAGCTGAAAATCAAGACACACCAGGAGTAATGCCAGGCCTAAACCAGTCCAGGACAAACAAGAACTGAGCTGGAGATCAACTGTTTGTTAACCCGGTCTAAGCTGTCTAATTCGCGGTTGTACAACACAAGTAGGCTATCTGCATCAGAATGTACATCAAAAATGAAAAAAGAAAGAAAAAGCACATATAGACCATAAAAACCCAGCAAAAGATAGCTATCTTTATATATTCTGCTAAATATGTTGTTATCATAGAAAGTGTGTTAGTTCAAAAACTTATTTGTCAACTAGTCACAGCTTAGAAGTAATATTTTCTTAACTGAATTGTACACAACACAAGAAAATAATTAGTCAATCAAGTTAGTTTTTTACTGCCTTGGTAGCTGACCATGAACACCTCACCTGGCACTGAGAGGACTGGGTCATTAGTAGGAGGACGAGGTGCAGACAATAAAGCTGACTATGCATCTGTATAAGTCAAGCAAGCACACACACGCACATAAATATAATATTCTTATTGGCCTATTTAGTTTTTTTAATATAAATATTAAAATATCTATTTTGTAAACTCATTATAGCCGATGGTTACTACAAGCACATGTTTTATTCCATTTTATTTATTTTTTTATTTTTTCTGGGACATTTCATATTAATAACGTCAAGCATCAATCTTATCAGCAGAGTTATTGAACTGATTTATTCATTTTTGAAGCTTGTAGATTACTTTTTGTTTCGTAAAGTTATCATTATGTGAGAACACAGGTAGATATCAGGTGTTTAGGAGCTTTAATCTTGGTGAAGTTTCGCGCTCGTTCGGCTTAAGATGTGGGTGTACAGCGGCCGCTGAATCTGTGTCTATGAGACATGATAACCCGGAGACAGCAGAGACTGTTGGATGTAAATAATTATTCAGTAATTATTTTACTAACCTAGCTAGATAAACGCAGGTAATGTATGTAGCAACAAAAAGAAGTAGGTCTGAAAGTTTTAGAATAGGACAAGCTACCTTTCTTTTTGAAAAACTGTGTAACATACTGTCGACCTCGGCGTTCTCTGTCTTCTCTTTCCTTCGTTTCTTTGCGTTTTTGATGCCCTGACTTTTGATGTGACTTGCCTGCGTCTGTCACTGTCTGCGCTGCATCATAGAAAGAGACGTTATGCTAGCAAGCAGTGTCGCCAACTGTCTCAGACAGAAAGTAGCTGAAGTTGCCCCAGAAAGTCGCTAGATGTCGCCAGATGACGTCATACGCTAATTTGCATAATGATGACGTCATCGTGTGATGACAAAACAGAAAGGAGGAAATAATTATATTTAGATTAGGATTACAGGGTTAAACAATACATAATTTAAACAGGGGAAACATGCTACAGGGAAATATGACTTTTGTCTTCAAGAAGAGACGGTGGAACATGTTCTATTATTTTACCTGAAGTAAACTGTGGAGAAAACTGGTACAAAATTAACAAGATATCAAATTGCAAACCAGACATCAAAGACCTTTTAAACAAAATTTTAAGTTCTGAAAAAAAGAATTGCTGAGATATCTCAAGAAGACGACATAATACAGAGAATATAGTTGTTTGTTTGTTTTTTAGTATTTTGTAAAAATAAGTAGGGCATATTTAGCATGCATCAAATGTTTCTATCCAACCACCATTAAACAGAAGTTTATTGCTTATGGTATTATTTTCGGTAGTTTTTTTTGTCATAAGTTTTAAATGTCCTGTTTTTGAACTCACCATACATTTCGAACGTTCCTTGAATGCACCACAGGTGCGAGATGCCGATGCAGCGTAGTACAGACAAGCTTCTCCCTTAATTATCGTTGAAAGATCGGTCTTATATACATGCAGATTTATTTTTTACTTTTAAATTAACATTAAGTACTAAACAACTTTGTTTGTGAGTGGATGAAATGAACTGAAAAAGGTTTATGATTGGTCAGTGGACATAGTTTGATCATGCTGCGTACACATGCGCAGATCATTCTCTTACTGAGCGTCGGGAAGGAGCAAGCTGGGTCTCTAAACTGTAGCAAATATCAGCAACAAAGTTTCACAGAAAGTAGCTAAAGGTGGTCCTTAATGTCGCTAGATTTGTCGCTAGGCGCTTTTTGGGAAAAAAGTCATTAAGGGGGTCTGAAAAGTCGTTAGAAATAGCGACAAAGTCGCTAAGTTGGCAACACTGCTAGCAAGCAACTCAGAAGGACAGGTGGAATGAACCATTGTAAAGGGGAGGGTTGTGACTGAGACAGTAAATAAATTATTTGTTAAATATTAAATCTATGGTCAAAATAGACAAAATACACATTAAGCACGTGAGGGGCCCTAGCACATTTAACGTATGTATTAAAATGAGAAAATAGATAGGAAAAGAAAAAAAAGGGGTCTGCTCTTCTGGGCCCTTCATCAGCCTGGGCCCTTAGAATCGTCCTAACCTTCCACCCCTTTACCGCGCCCATGTTCGTAGCTGGTTAATATTTAACATTAAAACAATCAGTCTCCTGACTAGCAAGCAAGCAAAACGTATTTATATAGCATCTTTCACAGACAGAAGGTCACAAAGTACTTCATAAAGTTAATACTAATAAATGAATAAATCAATAATAAGAATCCAATTTATGGATCTCAGACAGCTGGATGTCATCAGCGAATAAGTGGTAGGAAACATCATCAAACTGTTTGATTAACTTTCGAGCTGAAATAATATCGGACCCAAAACAGAACCCTGAGGTACACCATAGAACACATCAGAAGGATTGGAAATAATCTGATTTGCAGATATTCTAAAACTCCTACGCAACAAATAAGAAGAAATCCATGCCAGGACCGGTCCTGACGACAGTCCTATAGCAGGCTGCACATTCTTGTGAGTAAAAATATTGTGATCAAAGGGACTTGTGATTTGACTCGAGCAGCACGCCGATGACTTGCACTTGGACTAAAGTGCAGAACGGAAAGATGACATGTAAAGTCTACGGTTGAGGCCGTCAGAGTCTCTGCGGCGCTTTGTGTGGTTTAGGCGCGGGAATTTTCGAAGCTTTTGCAGCTTTCCAAGCTTCAAAGCGGCAAAAGCCAGCAACGCAGAAGTTGAGCTAGCTGAACCTTCGACGTCGTCCCCCCTGAGCGTCAACCAATCAGAGCGTCTCACTGTAGTGACATCACTACGCATTCAAAGTAGTGCTGAATGCGAATCTCATCCATACGCAGCTCCTGGAGCAAATGGTTAAACTCTCCAAACTCTGAACGCCTCTCAAGAACGTGGGTGTATCTACAAACGGCGCTGATGCCCGACGTCGACGTTGTCTAGCTTTATTTAGCAAATAAAGCCAAGCCACTCTCTCTATATATGATCCGCCATTGTTTAAAAGATCCGGCAACAGAGGAAGCCCCGTCCACGCACTCTTTTTTTTTTTTTTTTGCTCAGCAAGTGGCGGGCTTCAGGCTTAAAAATTTATACGCTTCAAACTAGTCGCTTTGTGAGCGTTTTTTTACTACGACAAAGAGTGCGGTGTGAACCGACTTGAACTCCGATGTGTGAAATTGCTATTGTTGGAATTAGCATGTAGCCGATGCTAATGTTAGCTTGCTATATTAGATCAGATTACCGGACAAATTTAACAACAACTTTCCAAAGCTTTTGTAAGTGTACGGGTGACATGTCGATTATTTATTGTTTTCACATTTATTTTGAACATGTTTTATTATTTAGCATATGCTTCTGTGTTAACTTGGTGATAGCTTGGGGGCGTTGAGTAGCCATTATTCTAGTTTTGGAATCGACACCCTGCTCTCTTATGTTTGACTTGCTTTTCAGGTGATAATGACTTGACTTGGACTGGAAGATTCTTTTTGGGACTCAGACTTGATTTGGACTCAAACTATAAGGACACAAGTGTGACTTGGACTCGAGAGATGGTGACCTGAGTACAACACCGGTCAGCACACAAATGAGAAACGTGGAACGCTGTGATTGGTTGAGATGGTATGAGCAGGAACTACTTTTGTTTCCGTAACTGTCGCTACTAATGTAATTTAATAAAAGACTCAAAGGCAACTTTTTAAAATCTTTTCCTCACCATATTGTAATTTGAGCAGCGTGTTTATACCATCCAGGAGTAATATTAACGTTTTGGAGTGGCCCAGCCAGAGGGACCTTAAGATTAGGGTGATGGTAAGGAGGGGCTCCAGCCTCAAAGACTTAGAGCTCGTCATTAAATATAAATGATCAAACCATCGGCTGAAACGTGTGAATATTTCTTTACTAGCCAATTGTTAATCAAATGTTATAAAAACTGAAAAAATATCTACAAAAAAGTGCTCCTTTCTCACTTTTATTATCTTTTGAGAGATGCCTGTCTAATTTCCTATCAGAAATTAAATTGTTGGTTGAAATAAATGTATTTAAATCTCAATCTCCAAGGGGTATGAGTAATTTTTGGCATAGCTGTATGAATAAGATTACCTCAAATATTTTTATTCTTATTTATTTATGTTCTGTCTTCTCAAACCCCCAGACGGTCGTGGCAGATGGCCGCTTGCACTGAGCCTGGTTCTGGTTCTGCTGGAGGTTTCTTCCTGTTAAAGGGGAGTTTCTCCTCTCCACTGTCACTACATGCTTGCTCAGTATGAGGGATTGCTGAGGTATTGCTGTGGTTGGAAAGTCTGCATTAATGGGATGCAACCTCAAGTCAATGACTCGATGCGATCTGCTGGGATTCCTTGAATGGGAAACTAACTAAAACTTTAAACTAATTGGAATGTTTGTATGATTGTATTGAAATGACTTTTCTTGTTAAGTGCCTTGAGTTGACATCTGTTGTGAATCGGCGCTATACAAATAAACTGAATTGAAATTGAATTTTCTTTCCAAATAATTATTTTTGATTTTCCCCTCTCTACAGTTACTGGAAAACCAAGCAGTTGTCTCCGAAGCGCCTGAGCACTGGGATCCTGATGTACACGCTGGCGTCCTCCATGTGCGATCAGATTCATCTCTACGGTTTCTGGCCCTTCGGCTGGGATCCCAACACTGGAAAGGAGCTGCCGTACCACTACTATGACAAGAAGGGAACCAAGTTCACCACCAAATGGCAGGAGTCGCACCAGCTGCCTGCCGAGTTCAAACTCCTCTACAAGATGCACACCGAAGGATTGCTGAAGCTTAGTCTTTCCCATTGTGCTTAGGGCTACAACTGAAGCGCTCATTCAAACTGCTAACCAGCACATCCAATGGCCTAAATTACAGAAAGGACCTGACCTGGATTCATGCAATGCAGGGAAAAAGCAAAATCAGGAGTGTAAGAGTAAATGGGTCAGCTCTTGGGAAGAATCTAATCTGCAAATGGCAACAATCCAATATGCGGATGTTTTTCTTTCCTAAGGTTTAAAATAAAAAAACTGAATCAAGCTGTTTTCTATTTTCTGCTTTTTTGTTGGTCTTATAGGTGATATATAACATCTGAAAGTAACTTTACAACTTTTGAGCATCTCAACATCATTTTGTACAGAGAACATTTGAGGGCTTAATTGCCATGGCAAATAGCATAAATCTAAACGGACAACTTTGAAAAAGCTCAAGATTTGATCTAAGGGAACATGAAGCAAGATGCGGGAGTGGACTGAGCCAGGGCTCTCACGAGAAATAACTACAAATCAGAGATCTCGAATACTGAAGGCCAAACAACAAAATCCAAAAAAGGTGTCGTTATTAATAAACTGGAACCAGGTGTGGAGGGAAAACGGGACGCAAAACAACTCAAAAACCAGAACAAAAACCATAAAGCTTTACTGTGAAAACAAAATTTCAACCAAAATTCGAACATGGAAGCATTAACAGCTAACTGCCATTTGTATTTAATGTGACAATAATCAGTTTTCCTGTTCTTTAAAAACTTTTACTCAGACCCAGTTGTTCCATGAAAACCATATTTATGTTTAAACATTTTCTAATTATTTGTTAGTGGCACTAAATTGCTAAAGTCTGATAGCCATGAATATAGCTAGTTTATGCTAGCTGTGCTAGCTGGCCATTTTTGTCTTCCATCGCCCTCATCCATCCATCCATCCATCCATCCATCCATCCATCCATCCATCCATCCATCCATCCATCCATCCATCCATCCATTTAGGCCCATTGCCTTAAAATGTCCTATTTATATATATTATATTCAAAGATTTACTGATGGGTGGCTGCTTTAAAGGATTTCCAATGTTTAGAAGCTAGTGTCAAAAGCTAATAGCACCTAGCTGCCATTCTGGTATTTAGAGACAGTAATCTGTTTTCCAATTGTGTAGCTAGTTTCAGACCGTTAGCTGGACATTATCCTGTTGGTATTCGGAATAACTAAATTTAAGCCAAATTCAAATGATATTCAAACATTTGCTGATGGTTAGCTAGCAGCCCTTGAAGAATGCTAATCTTAGTTGGCTAGTAGAAAAGCTAATAGGTGCAGTAATTTATATCTTCTGTTGCAAAAATCCGTTTTTTTTTTTTACTTCTGTTACACCCTTTGAAAAATGTTATTTAGTCCCAGTGGTTGCAAAAAAAACAATATTCAAGCATTTGTTGATGATTTCTTTCTTGAAAGCCATAGAAGACTGCTAATGTTTGTTAGCTGGTGCCATTGCTAGTTATATGCAGTTAGCTGCCATTTCTATTTTCAGTGTTGCAGTATTCTATTTTCCAATTCAGTTCAGTGCTTGAAAATCTGTTTGTTTAGGTCGAGGGGTTCCTTTAACACAACATTTACAGTATATTCTAATATTAGCTGATAGTTATGTGAAGGTCTGAAAAAACGGCTCCCACCCATTAGCTGTCAGAAGCACATCTGTTTACGTTATTTAAATAATTGAGTAGAACTGCTTGATAAACTAAAAGAACTATTTTGTCGCACGTTTAAAATGTGAAAATATATATATTGTTAAATCTTATGTGACTTAAATAGAAATTGGCTGCTATTATATTGTGTAATTGTAAATCAGCTAAAATCAAGGCTAACACGTGTGGATCGTGGCTGTTGGATTATAAATCTAGAAGGAGACAGCCACGACGGGCGACCTACGGCACAAACGTTGAATGTGCCGCACCTTCATCCATCACCCTGACCTCCACACCCATGCTTTCTGCTTCGCTGCATACAGAACGCTCTACCTCCTGCGTTGGTGCTGTATGTTTACACTGGAGAGGCTGGATCTCATTTAAAACTCAAGAACAAAGCAGGAATCTACCTATAAAGACGACTGAGGTGTTAAAGAAAATAACTTTTTATGCCATGCGTTAAATCCTGCTTGGCTCGGTTTTATACAGTGAGACAGTGTAAAATGAAAGCACTTAGAGAATTAAAGCTACAATTTGTCACTGTCGATGACTCTGACACAAAACACACAAATCTCCTTGCATTTTGTCATGTACCAATCTGGGGTTATCTGTCAGCTAAGGATGGGTTAGATTACTCTGGATTAATTAAGAAAATGGTTTTGGTCAGGCGTTCCGTTTATTTAGTGGATAAATTGTAAATTTGGTGGAGATGTTCTTGGCATTCCGTATGGTTGTGCATTCTCAGGTTTTTCTGACTGCGCTGAAGTAGAATGTGCTTTTACTGTTGCTTCTCAGTGTCTCGTTAACGTTTTGAGTCATTTTCTTTAACCAAATAGTGATTCTGATTTAAAACCTTGTTTTTTCTGTCTGGATTTAATTTTTATGTTGCTGTTTCCATCAACCCTTTAAAACAGAGATTTACATAAAACCACTGAATGAAGTTTAGACCCATTAAATGTGAATGATTGTCTTCAACATGCTAATGAGTCGTATTTTTGTAAGCTTTGCCGCATATTCTGCTTCTTGGATCCATTTCTTTGTGCTGCTTTTTATTTGTAAACAAAATATATACATGACTATAAATGTGTCTTTGACAAAAAGATTGTTTTAATGGAGGCTAATCTTGCTGAAAAAGGGAAATATTATTTGGCAACATGATTTATTGTTCATTAAACTAGTTAAAGTGGATAATGTGGTTGGTTTTCTCAACATGTTTGGGTTTAATACTTCAGTAGAATGTATTTTTTTTGCATTTTGAATGAAACTGCAGCCACCCAACATATCAGTATGTCGTTAGGAATAACTGTATACGCTAGAACTACATTTAGATATCAGACGAACATATACTGTAGTTTTAAAATGTTTCAATTAATCAAATACCTGAAATAAACTATATCAACTCTGTATTTATCATTTAATCACTGAATAAACTCAGTCATGTTTGTCAAAGTGTGTTGAGCTTTTTTGTTTTGTTTTTACATATGCTCCACACACATATTAAGTTTTAATTAGTAATTCATTGACTTTCTGTGACCTGCTCCAGGGTTAGCTTCCTAAATTCATAAATAGCCTCAGAGTTTATGAAATATAAAAGACCAAAGGATTTTTTTATTTTTATGACTGATTGATTAACCAATCAACCGAAAAGTTGCCAAAGTTAAAAGGAAGACCTTCATAAAAGCCTGGAGAACTGTTGATCTAGAACACGCTTTAAGAGGTTCCAATAAAGTCTGGCTGCTAATATGAAGAATCCAGTGACATAAATGAAAACTGAATTCATCTCAAAGCTGTGATGGGCTTTCATTGACAGTAAGGAGAAGTTTAACATCCTGAAGGTCAGCAGAGGACAGGAAAAACTCTGTAAACACAAGGTAAAAGAGAGACAGACAGTTTTCTTCCTCCAGACCAAATGAAGTGAGCTACACGTGTGAAGACACGGCTATCTGATGACTGAGGTGAGATGGTCTTCCAGAATGTGTTTGTGTGTCATTGCAACAACTTTATCAGCAGGCAGCAACGATTTGTCCACATTACACAACCTTTAGTCGTCCTGATGGAGGAGAACCATGTGGCGCCAAATCAGGACATTTCTTGGAGTTTAAAGTCCCTTCAGAGGAACTCGGGAGAATATCAGCCATCGGTTTAAACGATCCGTTTATCGACCTCAACAGCTCATCTTTGTCACATTTCTCTTAAATGCATTGTTCTAACCAGGAGCTCTGAAGCTTCAGTGACTCTCTTGACCTTTGAAGAAGAATCAAATCCAATCAGCTGCTTTTGAAAGACTTTGCTGACCAAAACTTGCCTATGCAGTTCAATTCAATAAGACTTTACTTGTCCCTGAAGCAACAGTAAACCAGCAGAAACACGATCACCATAAACACAATTAATATGCATTGAAATGTATTATTATTATTAATGCATGTAAGAAAATATTCATATAACGATATTTTATTTCCTGATATTGTATCGAAAAATATTGATAAAAAAACAACTTTTTAGGATTTGAATGGAACCATTAATGATTCATTTTTGTTGTAAATATAAAAGTATAACTGGTAGTTTTGTGGCTGTTTTCACCTTCTTTGTTCCAGTGGATCAACTAGATCTAGTAATAAAACTGGATGTTAAAGTATGAAACAGGTTGGAGTGTTTAGAATGATGGGACAGTTTTTCTACAGTTAAATTCAGTTTTAAAATCACAATATATAGTCTTAATCACGTATCGCAATATATCGCGATATATCGTATCGTCTCCCAAGATACACATCATATCGCCAGATTTTTACCAATACACATTCCTATTATCATTATTATTATTATTGCTGTATTGATATTCAATAAAAATCCCAGATTGGACAATAATTCAACATTTTTACTAACGAATTCGGACTATGTGTGTGTGTGTAAAGCTTGTAGTCCTAGTTGAGTCACTGCTGCAACAGGAAAAACTGAGCTTCCAATGAAGTTTATCCGTATTACTGATCTAAATAAACCTGCAACCAGGCGCAGACCGTAGGCAACACACAACAATTACACACAAATATCCAAACGACTCAATGCCTAAATGAAAACTCATCAGGAAAATTATCTGCATTTGCCTCAAAAATCATCTGAAAACATCTTGAAATCATCTGCTTCCTAATCCTCTTCAACAACAAATAACACAAACATGAATTCAGATTTGCAATAAATGTTTTTTTGTTTTTTTTTACTGTCAATATTTTCAGTAATTAAAATAACCTTTAACCCAAGTTGAAAACCAAGTTGTTGGGATAAATTTTATTAACCTGTATGCTGGAAATCTGAGCAACAAGAATTTGAGCCAAATTAATCCAACAGAACATCACTTATATTTGTTATGGATATTCAATAAATAAATAAATCAGTAACCAAACCTCTGTGGGTTTGAAAATAAATTTTAAGTAAATAATAAAAAAAAGTTAACTTTCTTTTTTTAAAGTTTTGTTGTCAGCTGGAAATTCTGTCCTATATTTAGCTAATTACATATAATAATTTGATGGAGGTGAATGAGTCTATTTTTCTCAGAGCAGGTTCCTGACTCCGCTGTCTGTGTGGTTCTTCAGGTTCTCCTTCCTGCAGGACTTCTGGAACTTTTAGCCCACAAAGGGATGAAGCTCTGGTAAAACTTTGGGATCCAACTTCAGGGTTCTAGGATTTAAAGGATGTGAAGCAGCTGAGGTCCAAACTGATCTGGCCTGTTGGGTCTGTGTTTGTTTAGGGCTGCGAGATGAGTGCACGCACTCCAACATTTGAATACAGCAGGTCGGCTCCACACGCCGCCTTTGTGCCGCCATTAAAGGCAGATTTCATGGCCAACAGGACGGCAACAAAGGAGGCAGCAGGTCTGAGGAGGAGGAGGAGGAGGAGGAGGAGGAGAGCAGGGGGAGAACATGGAGGAACTATTATTATTATTATTATTATTATTATTATTACCCTCTACCAATATGCCAAAGCCAAAATTACTTGAATTAATTTGTGTTGATTAACAGATTTCTGTTTTTATTTACATTTTTTTCTGGTGCAACATCCTGGCATAATAATAATAATAATAATAATAATAATAATAATAATAATAATAATAATAATAATAATAATAATAATAATAATAATAATGAAACTCAAAAGAAAAGCAGGATTTTTTTCTTCACAACTTTAAGCTGAATTTATGTTATTTTAAACCACTTAAAAGCATAGAGAACAGGCTGTTAAGAGACTTTGTACATAAAAACATTATTTTTTATGTAAAGTTGATCTCTTTATATATTCATAAAGTCCAGATAATTAAAGTGTAAAAAAAATATATATATAAACATTTCTATAAAAATAATAATAGCTCTCTAATTTTGCAAGTTGTGCATTTATATTTGTAAAATAAATTTTACAGAAGCTTCAAACAAATTCAGTATAAAATAATAATAAATATTATATTATTATACAAGTTAATTGAAATATGCAAAAAAATTAATGCTAATAGTTTTTCATCCAAGTCCATTTTTCCCCCACTATAATTTATTTTCATTTTACATGGGTCCTCCCTTTTCTTTTAAAAAAGAAATAAGAATAAAGATGTTATCATAAACTAGGACAGTTAATTAAATGCTGAATCTGGAATGTAATTTCCTGTTGATTAATTAATCTCTTATTTTTAATTGTAAAAATAGCTCATTTTATTTATTGCATTTATAAAACTAAATAAATGTGTGGCTTTATGTATAATCCACAAGGAAGTAAGCATTTTCTACCTTTATCTGAAATATTTCAGTTATTATGAGTAAGTTAATATTTGTGCGTGTTTGAATATGAACCATGGCTCCTTCGGAGGAACAAAGTGAAGAGGACTCAGCCGAACCGCTGCAGGAGGAGGAGGAGGTTTACAGCCGGACAGATGGACCTCTGCTCTAAAAGAAAACTGCTGGCTCATTGATGGAGGGAGGGAAGGGAGGATGACACCGAGAGAAAAGAAGAGGAGGGGGACACGGAGAGAGACGGTGGGACAGATGCGAGGCAAAGCGGAGCTGTGTTTGTCACCAACGCTCCAGATTAGCATGTGGTCCTCAGCACAAAGCTGCAGATCAATACGGCTGCTCTGCAGGCGGCAGATGGTCCAGGACCGAGCTGAGAGGAGGAACACCGACCTGCAGCTCCACCACATAAACTCTGCATGCTTTACACGCGTGCATTTTCATGCATCTCATGCTGCTCTGTCCCCCCCCCTACCTCTGTAGGTCCTGGTTCTAGTTTTAATAACCGGGGTTTATTTAAAGTGGGGTTTATTAAAGTATTTTAAATGTGTTCGAGGAATGTTCTTGTCATGTTCTGTTGGGGTTTGTGTCGATTCTTCATTTGGTCTTTTGGTTGATTGATCTGTGATGTCGTCTTCTGGTAATACTTTATGTGTTTTATTTCTCTTGGCTCCAAAAGCTTCTATTTTATTGGGAGTTTGTGTTACAAACCAACACAATATAAAGCAGAATTGTGGAGTTTTATGCAAGTAAAATCTGAAAAGTGTGGCATGCTTTTGTAATCACAACCCCCACCTTCATAGAAGCAGCTTTTTCTGCAGGCCTGAACATCTACAGACGGACTCTTTTTTTCTTTGCAAAGCAACTCAAACTCTGTCAGATTGGAAGGAGAGCGTCTCCTAGCATCTATTTTCAGATCTTGCCACAGATTCTCAGTTGAACTGAGGCCTGGGCTTTGACTAGACCATTCTAGCTCATGAATAAGCTTTGATCTAAACCATCCTAACGTATCTCTGGTTGTATGTTGAAGGTGGTTGTCCTGCTGGAAGGTGAACCTCCACCTCAGTCTCATCAGGTTTTCTACCAGGATTCTCCTATATTTGACCAGCTTCCATGTTCCAGCTGAAGAAAAACACCCCACAGCATGATACTGCCACCACCATTACTATTGTGTTGGCATCTTCAGGGTGATGTGCAGTGTTGGGCTCATGTGAATAGGGCAAACGACTTCTTCTGGCTTTTCTTTCATCTATGTCTCTCTTCCGTCTACTCTTCCACCTGAGCTGTGGATCCCTGCAGCACCTCCAGAGTCACCGTGGTCTTCTTGACTGCTTCTCTAATTAATGCTCTCCTTGTCCAACCACTTTAGGTGGACGTCCATGTCTTGGTAGGTCTGCAGTTGGTGGAGATTAAATTACACTTGGTTGGAGCCTGTTTATGGATCAGATGACTGTTGAAGGAGGCCGGGTGAAATGTAATTTATTTAGGGGTATCATTTCCCTCTGCCTGACAGTAAAGAGCGACTTTATGTTGGTTGGTCACATAAAGTCCAGCGAAACTACCCTGAACTTAGTGAAGAAACCTGAGTAGGTTAAGTGGTTCTGATAGGGTCCGAATCGTTCTTACTCTTATGCAGGTGTTGTGATGATTTAACAGCCAATCTGAGGAGATTTTTGTGTCATTTAAAGTGTTGTATTGCTTAATTCAGATCTTTAGAAAAAAATGTTTCTGCTGCACTGAAATAAATTGGATTTACTGGTATTATTGGGAAACATCAGGATCAGAAACTCACGTTTAGAAGCTCCACAGCAGGGTTTCATGTGTTTGAAGCTCACAGTGATGAGGATTGTTCAGTTTGACCCTCAGGTTGTTAGTTGGTGTCTGTCTCCATCCTCTGCTCCTCCTCTTCCTCTTTCTGCTCCGAGGGCGTTTAAACCTCCAGGTTTGGCCTCCAGTGCTCTTCTCTGACAGCTGTTCAAAAGGAGGATGTATGTCAGACTTTGTTGTCCATTTAACCCTCTTAGGTTCCGGGACATTTATATTCTTTGAATTTCTTTGGGTATAATTTTGGCATTTTTTATGCAATCGGAATTATATCTGGTCGGCTTGGGTATTTTGTCGAAAGTTTACGTTTTTAAATTTGTTTGTTTTTTTCTGTTCAGAGTTGGGAATCAGTTCACCCCTGGGAATCTGTTCGGTGTTGGGAACCTGCTCGGAATCAGGGAACTGTTCATTGACTGTTAAACTGGTCAGTGTCAGGAACCTGTTACTATACATCGTGATCACAGGAGCGTCTGAATGCCGGTACAGAACCAACAGAGAAAACTGGACTGGTTTAGACAAATGTTTTCTGTTCTTCTTATTACCAGGTGAATTCATAAACAGGGAGCGTAAGTAGGAATGAGCTAACATCCTCTGCTGATCTGTTAGGTTGAATGATATTTGGTTTACAAATTAAATATTTAGTTACAAACCTAATAATTGGGTAACAAGCTAAATATTGTTTGAAAACTAGATATTAAGATTCAAACTAAACATTTAGCTTGTCAGGTAAATATTGAATCTACAACAAAATATTTAATTACGAACACTTATTTGGCAAGCCTAATATTTATTTTGAAGATAAACTGGCTAACTAAATATTTAGGTTCAAACTAAACACTTAGCTTGTCAAGTAAATATTTAATGTTTTCTAAATAGTTAGCATGCTAACTATTTAGTTTGAAGATAAATATTTAGCTAACAAGCTAAACTGGCTAACTAAATATTTAGGTTCAAACTAAACACTTAGCTTGTCAAGTAAATATTTAATCTACAAATTTAATTACAAACTAAACACTTAGTTGGCAAGCCTAATATTTAGTTTAAAGATAAATATTTAGCTAGCAAGCTAATCTGGCAAACTAAATATTTAGGTTCCAACAAAACACTTAGTTTGTCAGCCAAATATTTAATCTAAAAGCTAAATATTTAGCATGTTAACTATTTAGTTTGAAGATAAATATTTAGCTAGGAAGCTAACCTGGCTAGCTAAATATTTAGGTTCCAACAAAACACTTAGTTTGTCAGCCAAATATTTAATCTAAAAGCTAAATATTTAGCATGTTAACTATTTAGTTTGAAGATAAATATTTAGCTAGGAAGCTAACCTGGCTAGCTAAATATTTAGCTTCGAACTAAACATTTAGCTCAGAGCTAAATGTTTAGCTAATATGCAGATTTGCTAGCCAATAAGTGGAAGTGGACTACTAAAATAAAAGCTGGGTCTTGCGAACCTCTATCTAAACTGCAGGAGAGACCTGAACCTCACCTCTTAATCATTGGGGTTTTTTTCTTCGACCCTACATGTTCAACATTTCAGCTTAAAACGTAGGATGAGCCATTTTACAGACGTTTACTGATGGATTTACTGCAATAGTAAATGCAGCAGCAGCAGTTTATATAGAGGTTTGCAAAACCTAGCTTTTATTATTTTTATTTCGACTTCCGCACATTGGCAAGTGAGTTTTCATGACAGCTGAATATTTAGCTCTGAGTTTGATATTTATTTTGAAGCTAGAAAGTTAGCCAACCAGTTTAGCTTGCTAGCTAAATATTTAGCAGCTTCAAACTAAATATTTAGTCTGAAGCTGACATTTATAAATGAATAAATAAATAACACGGACGCAACGATGACTTTAAAAATGAACACCAATTTTTTTCTCTTGTGACAGGCTACAAAATGTTCTTATTGCTGTTAACTGTGTAACTTTACAAACATCGCCCCATAGACCAAAGCAGGTCTGCTGATGGATCAGAGAGGCCGAGCGTGTTTTCATCTGATGAATCGGAGCGACAGGAAGAGGCAGAGCGGAGGATTTGGCTCTCGTTTGTCCTTCAGAGGGTAATGAATTGTAAAGTGAACCAGCTACAGGCCATAATGCTCTCACAGTGCACCTCTCACGTTCATCAGTCCATCAGAGCGAGGCTGTCGATAACATCCCGACACGTCCTCTCAGCGCTGGAGGCTACAGCTGCAAACATCTGTCCAGGTCTGCAGCTGTGTACAGGTCTGTACAGTATACCGCCATGTTGCTGAGGGAAGAAGTGGACAGATGGAAGGATGGACCTGATATTTAGGCTAGGGGTGGTTTTCTGTCCTCATTGTGAGATTTGTACAAACATTACTGTGAAAAAGTTTTAAACTATCCTGAATGTTTCCGTTTTTAATGGTTTCCACCGATAGCTCTTCAGGCTTTTTGAAAGTCTTTTATGGATTTTTTTATGCTTATTTTCTTATTTTTTAGTCCAGTCCACACACCCGACCATTTCCTGATATGGAATGGATTACATCAACTGAACAGGTTCCTTGTTTTAAAAAGATTTATGACTCTGAACATATTTTTTAAGTGAAACTGATTTACCATCGCTGAGTACATTCTTGATTGTGAGAAGACTCATATTTTAAAGAGATTCCCAAAACTGAGCAGATTTCTGATACTGATCAGGTTCGAGATGCTGAAGAGTTTCCTGATTTAAAACACATTCGCAGTATTAAATAAGTTCCTGATGCAGAACTCATTCCCCAAACTGAACAGATTCCCTAAACAGAAAAAGATCCCAAGACTGAACAGATTTCCAATGCTGAACAGAATCCCTACACTTATCAGATTCCCAAAACTTATGAGAATCCCTATACTGAAAAGATTCCCAGAACTGAACAGATTCTCAAAAATTAATAGGTTTCCCGCATGCTTAAAAGATTCCCAAAACTGAACAGACTCCCGAAACTTAAAAGATTCCCAAAACTTAACAGATTCCCAATGCTGAACAGATTCCCAACACGGAAAAAATTCCCAAAACTGAACAGATCTCAGTGCTGAACAGATTCCCAACACGGAAAAAATTCCCAAAACTGAACAGATCTCAGTGCTGAAAAGATTCCCAAAACTTAACAGATTCCTAATGCTGAACAGATTCCCAACACGGAAAAAATTCCCAAAACTGAACAGATCTCAATGCTGAAAAGATTCCCAAAACTTAACAGATTCCTAATGCTGAACAGATTCCCAACACGGAAAAAATTCCCAAAACTGAACAGATCTCAATGCTGAAAAGATTCCCAAAACTTAACAGATTCCTAATGCTGAACAGATTCCCAACACGGAAAAAATTCCCAAAACTGAACAGATCTCAGTGCTGAAAAGATTCCCAAAACTTAACAGATTCCTAATGCTGAACAGATTCCCAACACGGAAAAAATTCCCAAAACTGAACAGATCTCAATGCTGAAAAGATTCCCAAAACTTAACAGATTCCTAGAACTGAACAGATTCCCAAAACCTAAGAGACACATTCCCAGGATAAAATAGTTTCCTGATGCTGAACAGATTCAAACAACTGAACAGATTTCCGATGATGAACAGATTCCCGATACTGAATGGATTTCTCTATCCTGAACAGATTCTCAGTGTTTCCCAGATTATTTCCATCTGGAAGAAAAAACTGGACAGACAATAAACAGATTCCTGATTCTAAATAAATTCCCTAACAGTGAACAAATTCCCAGCATATTTCAGGATGAAGAACAGATTCCTGACACTGACCAGCATCCCAGACAAAGGTGAAGTGTTTTGAACATAATTCCAACTCTGAACAGATCCTGGATGGATTCCTGCCTCTGAACATCGTCTAGATCTGCCTTAAAGTGGTCTTGATCGATAGTTTTCATTCTTTCTGGAAATCCCTCAAAGATTTTCTTTGCACTTTGGCTGGTTTCTTTCTTACCAAAGTCCAAAGAAAAAAAGATTACAAGAAAAAAAAACTTTGAAAGGAAAACGGAAATAAAGAAGAGCATAATTTAATCTAACTAAAATTAAATTAAATTTGATTATTTGATTTAAAATGATTAATACCGTAGAGCCATGAAAATATGAAATGTGGCATTAAAATATGACGAAAATAAATAGAAATTTTTTTCAAATTCATCCCACAGTGAAAACTCACGCTTTAAACTGCTGCCTTTCTTCAAGACACTGATTGGCCAGATCTGCGATCAACCACGCCCCCCGCCTCTCGTTCCTCGCCTCTGATTGGTCCTCCGGTCCGCCAGTCCGGCCCGCGCCTCCTCGAAGCGGCAGCCGGTTCGTCCTCCGCCTCCTCCCGCAGCAGGGTGGGTTGAGCGGCCGGGTAGGGACCGTGGACAGCTCCGCTCCGAGGAGCAGAGCAGCACCGGAGGAGGAGAGGGCTGGATATGGGGGAGCCGCCGCACAGGCCCGTCTGATCCAGAGAAAACACACAAAGAGCTGGAGCCGGAGCCGGAGGAGGAGGACGGGGACACGGCGAGGAGACAGCGGGAGTTTACCGGTTCTGACCCATCCCGGAGGAGGAGACATAATTCCGCTCGACCCGATGGACTGAGAGGACAGATGAATGAAGACTGCCTACACTAACGCCTATCGATGCCTGGCCAAGGACCTGGACGCTTACGCCATGAATACGGACATGACAATGGACGGCCTCGGCAGCCTGCACGGGGGGGTGGCCCCTGACGCGGAGCTGATGAGCGGCTCGTCCGGCCTGCGGATCCACCAGGACCTGGCGCCCCGGCCGGCCATGGTGTCCGGGATGATCCTGGAGGGCAGCGGGGAGTACCGGCCGGAGCTGTCGCTGCCGCTGCACCACGCCATGAGCGTGCCGTGCGACGCGTCCTCCCCCGGGATGAGCGGCACCTACACCACCCTCACCCCGCTGCAGCCGCTGCCGCCCATCTCCACCGTGTCCGACAAGTTCCACCACCACCACCACCACCACCATCACCACCACCAGCGGCTGTCCGGGAACGTCAGCGGGAGCTTCACCCTGATGCGGGACGAGCGGGGGCTGCCGGGCATGAACAACATCTACACCCCCTACAAGGACCACATGTCCGGGATGGGTCAGAGCCTGTCCCCGGTGCTGGGCAACGGCCTGGGCTCCATCCACAACACCCAGCAGGGGCTCCACAACTACGGCTCCGGCGGCGCGCACGGAACGCACGACAAGATGCTGAACTTCGAGCACCACCAGCACCGAGGCCTCGGTGGCCCGCCGGCCGGGATGATGCAGCACCTGAACGGCATGCACCACCCGGGCCACCACCCCCACCCCCACCTCCAGTCTCCGTCCCACGGGCCCGTGTTGGCCTCCACGCGGGAACGACCGCCCTCCTCCTCGGGGACGCAGGGGGGCAGCGGATCGGGCCAGCTGGAGGAGATCAACACCAAGGAGGTGGCGCAGAGGATCACCGCGGAGCTGAAGAGGTACAGCATCCCGCAGGCCATCTTCGCCCAGAGGGTGCTGTGCCGCTCCCAGGGGACGCTGTCCGACCTGCTGAGGAACCCCAAGCCCTGGAGTAAACTAAAGTCCGGCCGGGAGACCTTCAGGAGGATGTGGAAGTGGCTGCAGGAGCCCGAGTTCCAGAGGATGTCGGCGCTCAGGCTGGCAGGTAGGACAAACTGGAGGGGGGGGAAAATGCATTTATGCAGAGTTCTGGAAGCTCATTTGGTTTAAACCCAGCTAAAAAAATTAATAAAATCACTTCAGTTATTCAGAAAAACCAAACAAGTCCGTCCTCCTTTTACATTTTTAACATAAATCCCCAATACAAAAGTAGTATAAAGAAATGTAATCACAAAATTATTATTATTATTATTATTATTATGATTATTATTATTATTGTTATTATTATTATTATTGTTATTGTAGGGTTGTTGTTTTTTGTTTTCTATTAGGTATAAATAAAAGGAAATGTTAAAACATTCCCACACTAAGCAGCTTTGTTTTGGTTTCCTCTGCCCTATAGTCTGAGTGGATGATTATTCGGAATCACGGGTGTTTTGATTACCATTATTGATCAATAACAAACCAGGATCGATGGGAAATGACAAGGTCGTGGGATTTCCCTCTAACAGCAGCCCCCCCCCCCACCCCACACTTCCCGCTCCATCCCTAGGTTTTTAATTCTCCTCTTCCTGAAAGCAACCTTTCCACCTAAAATTCACCTCCAGTCTCCAAACAGATTAATTCAAATAAAAACAAAATGAAGATCTGAGCGGAGGAGGAAGGTTTTATTCCCAGATTCAGGGTAAATTAAATGGATCCTGTTGTCCAACAGCTGTTTTATATATATATATATATATCTATATATATATATATATATATATATATATATATATATATATATATATATATATATATATATATATATATATATATATATATATATATATATATATATATATATATATATATATATATATATATATTTATATATGTTTAAAGGGGCATTCCGTGCTTTTCTACGGGGAACATTCGTGTGGGGCTTTTACTGGTGAAGGCTGGTGGGGATCGGTGTGTCTGTTGCCCCCTCTAGTGAGAAAAGCCCGGTTTCTGCCTCTATTGTCTGAAGAGACAGCAGGGGTCAGGAGCCTCCGCCTTCTGGGGCTCACGTCCAAACTGCTTCACTTTTACTGGTTCCTCTTGGTTTATGGTCCGATTGGATCAGAACCGAAATTTTTTCTCTTCATTTTGGCTTCAACCTTCTGTATTATTATTATTATTTATTTTTATTTTTTTATTGAACATGTAAAAATGCTCAGATAGCATCTCATTTCTCTTGCTTCTGCTGTCCTGATCTTTTCAGAATATATTTTTAGTTGTTTTATTTACGCGTAACTTGTCGCTTTTTGTATCAAAAATCTTAACTGAATATTATTTGCTTATTTTCATCTTTTTAAATCACTTAATTTAGCTCCAAATATACATAAACAGTTTTATAAACAGCTTTCGTCAGAGCTAAAATCAGTTTTTTTCTGCGTTAAATAAAAAGCCATTTAAATAATAATAATTAAAAAAATAAAATCTGGTTTTCATTTTCTAAAATATTTTAGCAGATTTGTTCAACCAGAAGAGATATTTTTTTTATTATATTCCAAACTACAGCACATATAATAAAGGATTTAGATGAATTAGTTTCCTTATGAACAAAGTCATACTTTTATTATCATGCTGTGTATTTTTTTTTTACAATTAAAATATAATGGTAAAACATGGGGTTAAATTCAAATCAAATTTAAAAAAAAAGAAACTACTCTTAAAAAATACATATTGCAACAATTTCAGTTAAGAAAATTGTGAAATTAGGAGAATTTTGTTTATGTGTAAAAATTTCTTTAAGCAAATGACAGCGATTCTACCTTAATATACAGGAATAGTGTTTAAATGTAATATGTTGGACTCATGTTCCAACCTTGTTGTTTTTGGGACCCAAAGCGCTCCAGTCGTTGTGCAACATCACAATCACAGCGTGAACTTTGGGATCTTTGGCAACGTTTCCAGCCAATCACAGACCTCCTTCTTTATCTTTCAGTTCACCTCAGCAAATTTTATCTGTTGAGGTAATGCAAATATTTTCCCTAGACTGTTGTACTCGTCCTGTAATTCTCCTGGTTTGACAAACAATCCAGGTTATAAGGATTATAATGCTGTGAAAATATGTTTCAAATAAGTCTAAATTACAAAGCAAGTAATTTTAACAAACATTCTCTTTATCTTATATTTCTAACCTTTGATTTGTTATATTTAGAGTATGAATATATATATATATATATATATATATATATATATATATATATATATATATATATATATATATATATATATATATATATATATATATATATATATATATATATATATATATATATATATATATATATATTTATAATGTTTGTGGTTAAAAACTTCTAAAACCCCACTGCAAACTGTCAGCTTTACATCACTGACCCATTCATGACCAATTACCAATACGTTTTTACACGAGCTTAACAGTTTTTCTGAAGATAAATGACATGAATTAAATGTGAAATCAGTGTCATATTTCTTAGATTGCGCAACAGTATATGCAAAAAAAACCTAAATACCTGTAAAATACAGTGAATTTATATGAACATTTTCATCAAGATGTTATGCTTTGCATATAAAGCTGTTGACTGTAGGAAAAGTGGATTTTTATCTTTTAATTTAAGGTGTTTTTAATTTTTCACCTTGTTCTATCTATTGTGTAGGAATGGACATATTCATAATTTTAAATCATAAAAAAAATAAATAATTCTTTTCAAACATTAGCCGTTAATTTGTGAGCCCTCATTACATTTAAAGTTATATTACTACATTCAGTTTGTTGAAACTTTGTAAACATGCCTTAGCCATGTATTAAGTTTTAAATATCCGCTGCGTATAGTTGTACAAAAATAAGACATCTTGTCCGAATAGAAACAGTAACTGGAGGTTTATTAGTGTAACTGTTGCTGCTTCTCTCCCCAGAACGGTTCAGAAATTAGTGCTGAAGTTGCCTGGATCTGATAGTGGACCGATGACCCCGATCAGATTATCTCTGCAGAATTTGACTGAGATTTCATTAAGCGGGTTCTTTGATTTTCCAGAGAGCCATTTTATCAGACAGGTTCATTGGAAATGACGCAAACTAAGGAGAAGGCAGATGGAGGGTGTTGGTGTGATCTGTGCTCCCATGTGTGTTGTAAAATGTCGTGGAACAGACCCATGTGGAGTCATTTGCTCACTTTGTGCTCACTTCATGGGTGGTACCCTTCTCCTTCACTATTTTATTGTTAATGGATTTTGTTTTAAAACCAAAATCTGGTGAGATAAAAACAACCAAAGTCTATTCAATTCGTTCTTAAAGAAGCACAAACCTGTATATTAACAGTTTCAAAATTCCTTAGATACTAATAAACATAGCTAGCACTAACAGCTGAACAGGAGAAGCTACGACCAGTTAAAGATCCAAACCCTTTTAGCTGAAACAGACTCAAAATTATAACACTTATTAACCAACCCGAACAGTTAAAATTCCAATAGCTTTTAGGTAAAAATAAACAGAGGATTACAGAAAGAGCTAAACATCCAATGCGTTTTCTTAGCTGATATCGAAGTATCAAATAGTCAAAACTCTTCAGCTAATATGGTGGATGAAACCTCTGAAACTCTCCCATTAATCTGAAGATTCACACATTTGAAACGATTTATGTTAGCATGACAAACGGAACACCCAAGACTTCGGAGCTAACAAGATAAAAAAATCCAAAGATCTTTAGCTGTTACAGAGCTAAACATATAAAACTCGTAAGCTGCCAATAAATTCTGGCTAACATGAGCAATAACACTCTTTGGCTAATCGGAAAAGCTGAGCATTCAAAACTGTTTCACTAACAAAAACAAGCGTTGATCAAAAACATTTTAGGTAACAATGAAGAGTAGTTATATTTAAAATTCTTTATCTAATAATGACAATTAAGATCTGAAATATTTTTTTATTAATCAACAGTTGCTAACAAAAACTACTCAACATCAAGAATTGTTTTTTGAACACAAACAACTGAGCATCAAAAACTCTTTAGCTAAAACAAGCAAGTTCAGTGTCCCATCAATGCGAGTGTGTTTTGCTAACACAAACAAAGGAACGCTTGAAAATCTTTAGCTGACACAGCGAAATAGCTAATATTTTTTGCTAGCATAAATAATTGAACATCTGTAAGTCTTTAGCTAGTAACAAACAATAGCTAACACAAACAATTGAGCATCCGAAACCTTTTAGGTAATAGTGAACAGTAGTTAACTTCAAATACTGAACACGTAAAACGGCTTCGTTAATACAAATGAACCTCAAAAACTCTTTAGCTAACACTAGCAAGTTTAGTGTCCCAAACTCTTTAGCTAAACCGAGCAACTAAATATGTGTTTTTTGCTAACACAAACAAATGAATGCCTGAAACTCTTTAGCTGACACAGCGAAATAGCTAATATTTTTTTGCTAGCATAAATAATTGAACATCTGAAAGTCTTTAGCTAATAACGAACAATAGCTAACACAGACAATTGAGCATCCGAAACCTTTTAGGTAATAGCGAACAGTAGTTAACTTCAAATACTGAACACGTAAAACGGCTTCGTTAATACAAATGAATCTCAAAAACTCTTTAGCTAAACTGAGCAGCTAAATATGCAAGTGTGTTTTTTGCTAACACAAACAAAGGAACGCCTGAAAATCTTTAGCTAACACAGTTAAACAGTCAATACTTTTTCGCTAGCATAAATAATTGAACATACATCTGAAAGTCTTTAGCTAGTAACGGACAATAGCTAACACAGACAATTGAGCAACTGAAACCTTTTAGGTAATAGTGAACAGTAATGCTGCACATATAAAACTGTTTTGCTACTACAACCGGCTGAATCTCAAAAACTCTTTAGCTAGCACAAAGAATGAAACATTCGAATCTTCTTCGCTAATTTGAACAGTTGATTATCCCAAACTGTTTTGCTAACACAAGCAAATAAACATCTGATGGCTTTTAGTTAATAATGAATGGTTGCCAACACAAACAATATTTTGCAACTCTGCAGCTAATGTGAACATAATAATACAGAACTTACAAAACAGCTTCGCTAAACGTTTCAAACAAACAGGTAAAAAAAGAAGAGACTTTAAAGACATCTGAGACTGTTTCACTGATATGAACAACATGAAAGTTTTTAACCTGTAATGATCATAAACAACTAAACACACAAATCACTAATACAAAGAATTTTAACTCTAAATCTTTACGCTAACATGAAAACAGTAAAAGCTTAACATTGAGCAATGTTTAAGGAATGGTTCTCTGACATTTTCAACATTTTAAGCAACAAAAATGTTTTCTATTGACGTCTTTTTTCTTGAAGATGTAGCGTCGTGCATTGTCACCGAAAAATTGCGAAAGTTTGGTTCTCGTGTTTCCTTTCTGTAAAAAATAAAATTAAGCTTATTCAACTGCTGTGTCCTCTCACTTAGGTGTTTTTACAGTGACTGTAAGAACAAAGGGAGCAATTCTTGGATCAGCAAAGCTACAAGCGCCCAATAGAGCTGAGGTCAAAGGTCAGGGCATCGACTCTGAGACAATAGATGGAGCAAATTTTCCCCTGGCCATGAGACAAGCAGAAGAGCAGCATCATAGGGAGATGGAAAACTGATTTGATTTGATGCTTCTCTCTGTTTTTCTTTATTATTTCAAATCCAACTTTATTAATATTCAGTTTATTCCTAGAAAAAAAACAGGTAAACACGCAGAAATATTAAGATTATTGCAAATATAAGGTTTTAAGGAGGTTTTCCTCCTTCGTTTTTTTTCCTAATTGTCTTACATAACAACATTTTACATAAATGTAATCGGTGCACCATGCGGCTTAGTGGAAGAGCAGGGGTACCATATAGAGGCTAGAGTCCCCTGGTTCGATTCTTGATCCCCAGGCCATTTACTGCATTTCTGCCCCTTCTTTCTGTTATGGATCATCCATGGATTCCACAAAATCATTAAAAAATCTACACATTGTAATCATTTTTGCTGATTATATCTGAATATGTACAGTTTCTAGAAAACCTGACAGAAGTTGATACAAATCAGAAAAATAAAAGCACTTTTTTTTTCAAATATTCGCCCCGTTACAAGATAATTAAAAAAACTGACTGACTTTGATGAACAAAAAATATGAATTTCAACAATAGTCACATTCAATCTATATTTACTTGAATGTTTACTAGAAATAATTATCTCTTTTATTCAGATTTACAACCAAAAACATTTCTCTTTTAAAGTTTAAAGTTTAAAGAAAAAAAAAAGAAACACTTGGGGGCGATTCTTAACAATAAAATCTCATATTAGATTAGTCATTAGATTTGAAAGCCGCTAGCCACCAGCGCTGATGGCTCATCTGAGACCTGTCGATCAAAAGGACACGCCCCTTATTCTTCACAGTTTCACGCTTAAATTACAACTAAACGAATGAGTTGTAAAAAAAATTCACCCCCCTCAGAGTTGTCATGACGATAAACTTGACATATTCAACTTAAAATGGGTTTTTGAACCAGGCTGTAAACATGTTTATTTCTGCTGTGAAGTCGGCATTTTTAACATGGGAGTCAATGGGAACTTGCTCCTCTCTGCAGCCCGCCCCTAGTGGATGAGAGGGAGAACTGCAATTTTTTGTCACTTCCGCTTTGGCTTCACATTTTGCCGGCGGATTTTGCCCCTTGGTTTCATCCAAAATAAGTAGTTTGGGCTGATTGGCTGCTACTGGTAGCCATGTTGGACGTCAGCTAGTTTTTCTCTAGTAACAGTGATGTTTACATTCAGCTTGACATTGTTTCAGGTGAGTCATTCAGTTCAATTCAGAGCTGTTATGGACCTTATTGATGTTGAAAGATGCGTTCGCTGACAAAGTTCTGGTTCCGTCCATCTTTCTTTTTCTACTGTGGCTGCATGAGAAACCATTAATGTTAGAGTTTAGTGATAGCTGGGAGTCCTTTCTGTCTTGTTTTGGTGTCACTTTTTAAAGTTCCCGTGAGCAGATGAAAGCTGCAGAATGAATTTTTTAACTGCGTCTTTCTTGACTTGAACTGTAACTAGAGTTTCAATATATCAGCTGTTTTCACTGCTCTGGGTATAAAAACAAACCCTACAATCTTGGGAGTTGTTAGGAGGGCAGATCTGTGTCCTTCTGAAGCAAACAGAACAAAATATCCTGGATGTTTTGGTCATTTTAATCCTGAAAGGTGTCAGATTGGTGCTCAACATATCATGGTTTCCTTTCCTGACATGAGAAAACTAGATTTCAAAGCCAACTTGCTCTCATTTAGCTACCATGACTGCAAACATTTTAAACGCATGTACAAAAAATAACAGAGGGTACAACCTGGAGCGGTTTTAACGTCTTCTCCTACCTTCTTCTACCTACTTCCATCTCATTCTTTTCTTTCTCCATTTTCTCCTTCCTCGGACCCGTCTCCCCTTCCCTCTCCTTTTGGGCGAGGGGGGAGGAGGTATTATGTGTTCGTCAGGGGAATTGAACACAAGAGCAGAGGCAGCAGCGGCCCGATGAATTATTGATGGGAATCTCAGCGTGACCCGCCTCGGTCTGCTCACTTCACTTCTTCTTCACCTCGCAGCCGGGTTAACCAGGCAAGATGGAGGGAGGGAGATGGACGGGGAGAAAGGAGGAGTCCATTGTTTGGATGGAGGGTGCTGTTTGCCTTGGAATACGACTGAATAATGACGCTCAGAAAACCTGAATTTAAGTTAGATTTAAAGGTTATTCTCAAGATAAAAACCCGTTTTCCACCTTTCAGATTCAGATCCCTTTTTGCACCTCAACAAGCTTCTGGCCTGATCCTGGCTGGATGTGATCGGTCTTCTTGGTTGAATTGGTGGAGTTCTTTTAAATTCGTTTAGTTTCCCTGGAACTGACCCGACCTTCCATGATGGTTGGGATCTTTTTGTCCGGTTTCAACCACTGAGTTGTTTATCTGAGGTGATAGGGAACAATTTACAGGTAGTTCTCCTTTAACGTTCCGTCCAAACATGCCCACAGCATGACGCTGACGCCGACATGCTTGACAGTTAGTAGTGTTTGTGACTCTTCCAAACATATCTCTTGTCATTGAGGCCAATCGGCTCAATCTTTGCCTCAGGTAGCGCTTGAACATTCAGCTTGTCCGTGTGGGATTTCAGTCCTTAATGAAGATGTGAGATTTTGGGGTTGGAGCTTCTATCTTGTTGGTGATGTAAAACCAGGCCCGGCTTTCAGGTATCAGGCCCGTCCAAGACAGATTACAACGGCCGTGTAAAGTAAGTTGCAACCATTCGATGTATTGACCCAAGACAACCAGCAGGGGGAGGCTGTAGGTTATTAATTGGAACTTTTAAAGGCAGTAAATGAGATAGTTTTATACGGTTGAATAAAACAAGAGAAAAGCTAGCACAAGCAGAGACGATACTAATACATCACCAGTGGCAAGAGAGGCAAGTTCAACCTTTTTGACATTCTGGTCCACACTCCATACCAGTAGGTGGCGGTTTGCCAGCCGCCAATAAACATCACAAAGACTAAGAAGGCCGCTGCTTTGTTATTTTTAGGCTAAAACGAGCATGCTAACGGTAGTTATGATGATGTCTTGTGAGAAGTACACACAAGGAAGGGAATTACCAAGGTTTTGATTGGCAGATGATGCTTGTTTGTGGACGTAACACTTGTTGTGTACCACCTACTGCAGGACATTCATTGGACCGTTGTGGATGTAAAAAGACGTTTTTTGTTCAAGGTGGCTCTGTTCTGTCAATAATATGAGGCTTCAAACAATGAATCGGAGATTATTCTCCTTCAGAGTGGTGTGACAGAAGCGTTTACTGCGTCTACAGTTATGATCGTATCCTTGATTGGCATACATCATTTGAATCTCAAGAATCTCAGCTTTCAAGTGATGAATAATATGTATATGTTTGTAGAAAGGGTGTCGCCATAATAAGCAGAGCCAAATTCCTCTGGCGCCATGGTCTTTGTGAATCTGGCTTTAGGGTGGGCAGCGACACTAGTTGTCAAGCAGCTTCCAGTTTTGGTGGTTCCCGCCTCGTTCCTAAGCATAATATGAAGGCAATAGTTTGGGTCAGATGTTTAAAACCTGGACACAGTTCAGATCAAACCCAGATTAAACCACCATGCCGACCAAGAAAGAAGCCCCTGCTCCAGAATCTAAAACCTCAAAGCTGGACAAGCCAAGTGTTCTGGAGAAAGGTTTGATGGTGAAACGAGACTGTCAGCATGGTGGTGGCGGCATCATGCTGTGGAGCCGAATCTTTGCCAATAGTACGCTACATATACTCGTTGATTGGGAAAAAGTACCTCAACGCGATAGGCAGAGGTGGTATCATAGTGTGGGACTCCTAATTCTACAAACTCACCTCAAACCAAAACTTGGACTCAACTTGGCGTTCCAACAGGACAATGAGGAAAAATGTGTGGAATATGATCCTGGAATCCAGCTAATTGAAATAAACTCTATCAGAATGGTGCCACGAGCTTGTTGATGTAGAGGCGCAACTCGTGAACCAAATATATGAGCTTGTTTGTAACATTGGTTTGCTTTTAAGATCGCTGCAGTTCGATGTTGAAAACAACAGATTAGGATAGAATAATCCTTTATTGTCCCACAATGGGGACATTCAACTGAAACAGCAACAAAGTGACAGGTGATAGAAGCATTTAGATTCACACAAGAAAAATAAAGTATAAAAAAAAAACAGAATGAGAATAATAAGATAATAATAAGAATAATATATGTACATAAAGGACAAAATTAAAAAACCAAACTACCGTGCAGTTATTAAAAATAAAATGCTCACATTTGAATGTGAAACTGAATAGGATAATATATAAATATATATATTTACAAAATGGGCATGTGTAGTTGTGCATTAAAAAGTAAAAGTGTAATTTACAAGAAGTTAAAAAATAGAAACTGTGATAAACAGATGTACAAATAACAACAAAGGTTATCACACCATGGAAAAACAAGAGTTCTAAATGATGATGAATATCCCAAAGGAAGGAGCACATTGTTCCAAAATAAACTTTGACCTCAAAAGGTCATTTTTAAACATTTTTGAATGAGTCTAGGGGATAACAGGGAGAAGACCCCCCCCATACTCCCTCCGGGGTCAGGAGGAGGGCAGCTGACCCCCCACATCCTGGACACAGACTTTTACCCTTTATTTGATCTCCTCTAAAGTTTATACATTTATCAGGGATGTTCCGATATTATCGGCCGATATTGGCATTCAAATGTGATGTTGCAAATTATCGGTATCGGTTTCCTCTTCTTTGATTACACAACTTTAATACATTACTTTCATACCATGTGCATAATATACATCAAACTCCTCAACTGCTTCTCCTCTCGGTCAAGATGTCAAAATATGACCAGTCGAACGTACTGTTGTTGAAATATATATATTTGGCAAAAACTCACAGTAAATTCTGCAGCTTCTGCATTTCTGAGCCAACCTGAGCCAGTAGACGTCTATCGATGGGATTGGTTTATATCGGCATCAGTAAAAAAAGAAAGAGGAAGCAGATATCGAAAAATGCCATTAAAAGCCTTCAGTTGATCCAAAATGTGGCAGCAAGAGTTCTGATGAATATTAAAAAGAGAGATCACATTTCTCCTGTTTTAGCTTCCCTTCATTGGCTCCCTGTTAAATCCAGAATAGAATCTAAGATCCTTCTTCTTCCATATAAAGCCCATAATAATCAGCTCCATCATCCATCAGAGATCTGATTGGTCCATATGTTCCTAACAGAGCACTTCGCTCTCAGACTGCAGGTTTACTTGTAATTCCTAGGATTTCTAAAAGTAGAATGGGAGGCAGATCTTTTAGTTATCAGGCTCCTCTCCTGTGGAACCAGCTCCCAGCTTTAGTCCGTGAGGCAGACACTCTGTTTACTTTTGAGGCCAGGCTTAAAACTTTCCTTTTTGATAAAGCTTATAGTTAGAGTGGCTAAGGTCATCCTGAGTTATCTCTGTAGTTATGCTGCTATAGGCTTAGACTGCTGGAGGACAGACTTACCACTTTTCTTCACTCTGCTACTTCCTTTTCTCCTACTACTCTCCAGTTGTATTACAGTACATTCTGTTATTTGGACTGTTAACTTTGTTTTCTCTCAGTGTTTTTCTCTCCATAGAAGATATACCTGGTCTGGTGTCCTGCTTGGCTGCAATGCCCTGTTGGACGGGGGGCATCGACTGGGATGATCCCCCCAGTAACTGAACATCCACTGTGTCCTGTTATTAACTTTTTACTTTCTGTAACATAGAAAGTTCTCTTATATCAGATCTTCTGTTCCTTCTGTGTTTCTGCTCTGTCTTCTCAAACCCCCAGACGGTCGTGGCAGATGGCCGCTCCTACTGAGCCTGGTTCTGTTGGAGGTTTCTTCCTGTTAAAGGGGAGTTTTTCCTCTCCACCGTCGCTACATGCTTGCTCAGTATGAGGGATTGCTGAAGGATTGCTGTGGTTGGAAAGTCTGCATCAACGGGGCCCAACCTCACGCCAATGACTGACGCAATCTGCTGGGATTCCTTAAATAGGAAACTTTTTAACTGATTGGAATGTTTGTATAAATGTATTGAAATGACTTCTTCTTAAGTGCCTTGAGATGACATCTGTTGTGAATCGGCGCTATATAAATAAACTGAATTGAATTGAAATAGCGGTGGCGGTTCTAGACCAAATTTACCAGGGTGGAGCCAGAGTTTGTTCATGGGGGCACAAAACAAAAGAATGAAACAATATTTCAATATGTCATCGTTTAATATATTAAATGAACCGAAGGGACTCTTGTGGCTCCTGATCCAGCAGATGAAACTCATAATGGCTGAGGCTAAAGGTTCAACACATTAATTTTTAATCATTGTTAAAATAAAACATTAAAGGTAAGAAATTAAATCGGTCCAAGAGATAATTAAGTTATGGTTTCTGTCCTAAATCATCTTAAAAAACTGATTCAGTATTATTTCTGCAGTAAAGGGGCCATAAGAGGGGCCAGGATCAGTTCTACGGGGGCACCGGCCCCGGTTAGCCCCTGTCTAGAACCGCCCATGGCAGATAGCCGGGGGTTCGCTGTACTGACGAGAAATGGCAGACCTTCAGTAGCCATAATAAAGATGTCCACAGACTTCTTCTTTAAGGAGACCTGGCGCTCGTCAAAGGTATCCTTAGAAAGTTTCTCAGTTTATTGTTGGACAATAAACTGCTATAATAAATTGGAGCTGCTCAAAACATCAAACACCCAAATTGTCATTACGAAATCAATGTGTGTGATATCACAGTCAGCGTTTATATTGATATTGATCTTAACGACTAAGATCAGAAATACTTCGGAGAGAGGAGGGGACATCGCGACGATGGAAAAGAAGTATTGAGGGGGGAGAAAAAAAAGTGGGTTGATCGACTTGCATCGCAAAATTCATCAATAATATCGCGACGGGAAGATTTACCTACAATAAATCATTTTTAAATTCAAACAAAAGTGAAGAGCCAGGGGGCCCGCAGGTTTTGGAAGCTGCTGGTCTAAACAACCATCTGCTCCTGGTTTGTAAAGTCGATACAGATTAATTTTTCATTGAGCAGTAAAACGGCTCTTTTCCCAACTGCTAAAACAAAATAAGAAGCTAATTTCAGCAGCGTGCTGAAGGGCAGCTTCTCCCCACCGACTCCACTGGCATCACTTCAACGGATGTTTATCCGACTCATCCGGAGGGAAAAAGTTGCACCCAAACTTCGTCACGTCTTACTTTCCAGAGATGACTGTATCTGTCAAATCTCCTCACATGGACACAAACAAACATCGCAAGTCTCCTCTGGGCGGCCTGAAATCCACTACCGCGATCGATGGCGGTCCGTCCGTCCGCAGGAGGTCAGAACTGAGACCCTGAAAGCGGACGCAAGCTGCAGTCTGAGGCATGGTACCTGCTGGTAATCTGTTTCATAAAGCCGACTCCGGGCCTCATTAATAATGCACCGGCTCTGCTTGCTAACAGGATGCATAAAATGGAAAATATCTCGGTCTTTCAGATTTGCAGCACAAATGTCGCTCTAAGTGGATTCTTAAATCTCCTTCTCGTCTGCATAATAAAGGTCATGTTTACGTCTGCCGCTGCAAGGCATCTGTGCAAAATGTTCCATATGAAAACCCGAACCATTGATAATCGCACCCTTCACGAGTAATGGGCGTACATCTAAGGGCTCTTTGTTTATCAGAATAAGAGGAAGCTTTTATAGGCCACATTTGTGTCCAGAAATAAAGAATCTGACTTTGGTTTCAGGCGCTCACAGCCTACAGATATTAAATCTAAATATTAGGGATGTTTGATATTCAGTTCAGTTTATTTATATTGCGCCAATTCACAACAGATGTCATCTCAAGGCACTTAACAAGAAGTCATTTCAATACATTTATACAAACATTCCAATCAGTTAAAAAATTTCCTATTTAAGGAATCCCAGCAGATTGCGTCAGTCATTGGCGTGAGGTTGGGCCCCGTTGATGCAGACTTTCCAACCACAGCAATCCTTCAGCAATCCCTCATACTGAGCAAGCATGTAGCGACGGTGGAGAGGAAAAACTCCCCTTTAACAGGAAGAGACCTCCAACAGAACCAGGCTCAGTAGGAGCGGCCATCTGCCACGACCGTCTGGGGGTTTGAGAAGACAGAGCAGAAACACAGAAGGAACAGAAGATCTGATATAAGAGAACTTTCTATGTTACAGAAAGTAAAAAGTTGATAACACGACACAGTGGATGTTCAGTTACTGGGAGGATCATCCCAGTCGATGCCCCCCGTCCAACAGGGCATTGCAGCCAAGCAGGATACCAGACCAGGTATATCTTCTATGGAGAGAAAAACACTGAGAGAAAACAAAGTTAACAGTCGACATAACAGCATGTACTGTAATACAACTGGAGAGTAGTAGGAGAAAAGGAAGTAGCAGAGTGAAGAAAAGTGGTAAGTCTGTCCTCCAGCAGTCTAAGCCTATAGCAGCATAACTACAGAGATAGCTCAGGATGACCTAAGCCACTCTAACTCTAAGCTTTATCAAAAAGGAAAGTTTTAAGCCTGACCTTAAAAGTAAACAGAGTGTCTGCCTCACGGACTAAAGCTGGGAGCTGGTTCCACAGGAGAGGAGCCTGATAACTAAAAGATCTGCCTCCCATTCTACTTTTAGAAATCCTAGGAACTATTTGCGACTTTTTAGTAGAGCATATCTTAAATATGCTGGTGCTATTAGCTGGTGCCTGTAAAGCAGCCAATCCAGGAGCACCATTTATTTTCTTTGCCGGTGATTGAAAATACCTTCTGTAACAGACCCTTTAGCTTTAACCCCCTTAGCATTTTTACTTGCAGTTGGCGGTACGCATACACTTCAAATCTGCCTTTTTTGCCGACACACTTCCTTTGTACATATATGTATTATACGTCATTGGAAAGCTAAGATTCTCGTTATCACAATGACATATGCCAATCGAGGATACAATCATAACTGTAGGCACAATAAACGCTTATGTCAAACCACTCAAGAGCAAGATAATGTCCAACTCACTGTTCATAGCCACATATCATTGACAGAACAGAGCCATCTCGAACAAAAGTTGTCTGTTTAAGTCAACGAGGGCACCAAAGAATGTACTCCGATAAAATAGTTAGTCCACAACACGTCTGTCGTCCACAATCCAGCATAATAATGAAAACCTCTGTAATTTCCTTCCCTGTGTGTATATTTTATTATGTTTTCTTTATAACTACCGTAAGCATGCTCATATTAGCCTAAAAATAACACAGCAGCGCCCCTTTTTCTTTGTGATGTTTATTGGCTCCTGGCAAGCAACAAATTGGTGCTTTACCGCCACCTAGTGGTATGGAGTGAGGACCAGAACGTCACTGATGGTTTCACTTTCCTCTCTAAGACTGGTGATGTGTCGGCGTTGTCCCTGCTGGTGCTAGCTTTTTTCTTGTTTTTCATTAAGCCGAGCACTAATGTCCATTTTGGCCTCTTTTTTTTTTGCATACTAACTTATATTTGGTGTTTGAATTATTAAAACAGGCAGTGATATGGTTTGTTTTGGGGGGGGGGGGGGCGAGGTCCCAAGTATTTGCGGATTTTGCGTGCGGCTCTGGTTTCTGTATATAGCTCGATAAAATACGTTAAACTTTTCTTGACCCCAAAAGATTGGCTCCAAATTGAACAAAACCACAGATGCTAAAAAATTAGCCATGGTTAGGTGATTTTAATTAATCATAAACAACTTTCAGTCGTATTCAGACATCATTCCAACCTTCATTTATAGGGGGGGGGGGCTTTCTTGTTAGCTTTGGCGGAAGAATAGATTAATATGAAAACATAAAAGCTGCTGAGTAATCTAAGAACCAGAGGCTAGTTGACATGGTGATTCCCTCCTTTTCTGGCGTGAAGGAAAGCTCCCTACAGCTTTTTAAGTCGAGTTAAACCCTCAATCAGACAGTAGCTGTGGACAAAATATGAGCTTTATTAAAAAATATATTTTTTGAACCATTAGAGGCACAACCTTCTTATGGAGACACGTGAATTTTGACGTGTCTACTGTGTCTTCTGTGTGAGATACGACAAGTTAAAGGGTCCCTCTTATTCAAGATGCGAAGAAAAATTCAAAAGCTGAGATATAACAGGAATAAATAGGAGCTTGGCTGCGAGTTCTCCGCACTCCGGGGGAACCTGACGGAAAACTGCAGATCCCACAGCAGTGAGAGACACACCGGGTGAACGTAGACTGTGTAAACTGTGTGTGAAAGCTGTTTTTAGTTCAAAAAGTGGCTGAATATTTTTCCAGGTTGAAATCTTCTGGTAAAACTGGGACCCCCCCCATGAAACTGGTTTTATAAATGCAAATTATATCATTTAAGTACATCCAAAGAATGCATAACCAGCAGCGAAGGATTCACATGAACGTTGTGTTGTTAGGAGTCTCTTCATCTCTGTTTAGTTCTACGTATGTAAAGAACGGCTTAAAAGCAATGCAGTGATCTCTTTTAGGCTTATATTGTATCTGAATTTCAGCCTATAAGCTGTTTAAAATGTTTTGTAGATCCCAGTAGGAGTGGAGCAGCGGTGCAGTGATTTTCCTCTCTGACTGTCCACATCAATTAGGTGGCGGCGGGACACAGTAGAGGTGTCGGCGAGCCGAGAGAGCGGCTAGGGGTTTAGATGAGAAAATGGTGCTGTCGCAGCTTTATTAGCGCGGTCAAATCAAACGTGACACCTGGACTCTAAAGTCATGGCGGTTTCAGAGCTCGGAGAGGAAATACACGGCCAGTCCGAGTGGGAGCTGCAGCAAAGACGGGAACACAGGTTCTGCTGCTTTGTGTTTAAAAGAGAAACTATTCTCCATGTGTTTTTTTGGCTCTGCATGTGCTGGTGGCTGTTTTACAACATTTAGCTTTCTGCAAAGGTTCTTCAAAATAAAAACAAATGAAAAGAAATAAGAAAAAAAATAGAATAAAGAAAAGGTTCTCCAAAAAAAAAGAAAAGAAAAAAATACATAAAAATACATAGATAAAAAAGAAACGGGAAAAAAAGCTTCAGAATGAGCAATGCAATAAAAATAAATTACTTAAATGAATAAAAATAAATAAAATGTATAAGAATATAAAATAAACAAAAGAAAATGTTCCTTAAAATCATAAAAGGAAAAAAATATTTAAGAAAATAAAAAATAATAATAAAAAGGAACAAAATATAAAAAAAGAAATAAAAAATATTAAAAGAAAAGGTTCTTCAAAATAAAAAAATTTATATAAGAAAATAAAATAGTAATAAAAAGCAAAAAGGTATTTCAAAATGAACAATAAAATAAAAATAAATCACAAAAATAAATAAAAATGTTAAAAATAAAACAATAAAAAATGTACAAAGTAAAAAGTAAAAAAGAAAAGGTTCTTCAAAATGAGTAAAAAAAGTAAAATGAACAAAAATAAAAAGAAATACAAGACAATAAAAATAAGAATAACTAAAAGGAAAAATATAACAACAAAAAGGAAAAATTATAATGATAACATGTAAAAAAGGAACCCAACCTAAATATTTCAGATTATCAGATAAACACTAGTATCAGGAAAAGATAACATGAATAAAAAATTAATTTAAAAAAGGTTTTGCAATGAGGATTTAATTTATTAAGAAATCAACCATCCAAACCAACCTGGCCCTGTGTGAAATGAATATTATAAGTAGGCTAAGAGATCGTAAAAAGCAACACATCAGGCTATTAGAGAAATAAAGTCGCTGACTGTCTGTCATTCTGGAATCAGTTTCTTCACCTAAAGCTCCTGGGTTATGCAGCACGACAATCATCCACACCAACAGGTGGCCTAGTTAAAGTTTTCTGTCAAATACTGCTTCACATAACTGCAGGTTAAAGTGGTTTGTTTTCTGAGCTCGAGATTAAAATCAAATCTATATTTTGATTACAGAAAAACCATCAGTGAGTTAACTGGAGAAAGGTGAAGGTGTCATAGTGAGATATAACAGGACCAGAGACTTAAAAGCCTGTTAGTTTGGTTTAGCAAGCGTTTTTTTTAGCCCAAGAAAAACTGATCACATGTTCCACTGAGGAACAACACAGAAAATATCGAATATTATTACAGTAGATGTTATGCTACTATGCGTATGAATGCATATTAAGGTATAATTCGTGTTTGAACTATTAAAAAAGGCAGAAGTGTTTTTAGAGGGGACCTCAAGTATTTGCAGATTTTAAAATCTAAAATATTCTTAAACCATGAGTGTCAGAACTAGGGCTGGGCGATATAGCCTCAAATCTATTTTGCGATATCATCTAATTTACGATATGTTATTTTCTTTTCTTTAAATATGTCAAAATGACAGTTTATGAACATTCTCCCTTTCCACATATATTGCAGCAGAACAATAAATTCAAAATAAGTTTAGAACGCCATTTAAAGAACATTTATTGTACAAAATGCATTAAAAAAAAAATTCTCCCAACATAAAGATGAAGATATTTTAAATAAATTAAAAGCTAAATGTTATTAAAAAACAACAACACAGAGTTCAAAATTGTCCACTTTCCTGGTTACTTATTTATAGATTTAATATCGCCCAAATATAAACCTGCACATATTTAAATAAAAAATGCTTCAAGTTCAACAGGTTTTTTTCCCCATTACCTGGAAAACAACAAATTTTAAACTTGCAATATGTAGTGTAAAGACAAACACTGAACATCAGCATTTATTCTCCTTGATGACAGCTTTATGACATCATCAAAATGCGTCAGAATCTTTCATTTATATAATTTCTACCTCATATCTTTTATATCGCCCACTACTCCTCAGAACCTTGTGGTGTCCGTTTTGATGTGTCCAGAGGGTTTTTTTCTATATGAGATCCAACAGGTTAAAGAGGCTCTTTCATTTCTAATTTGAGCTGAAATTTAATGGGAGCGAATTAAAGTCTGGGCGTGCTTTCTCTCCGCTCTGGGAGGATCTGGTGGAAAACTGTAAGTCCTACAGCGGTGGAGGACACAACAGTAGACAAAAAATACCTACGCTTTGATGTATGAATCATACATGTGGAGATTAAACTGTAAACTGTCATGAAAGCATCTTAAATTAGAAAAGATCTGAATATTTTCACGTTCAGAGTGAATATATCATTAGCAAATCTAAATCCTCAAACTGAAACTGTGATTCTGTGAAAACTACTTTAGGGATCAAAGAACCAGTTCAACCGGGTAAAGTCCAACGTTCTGGGAGACGTTTAAACTCTGAAAAGTGTCACTGAGCCATGGAGCTCCAAACGTCTCCTTTCAGCAAAATCCCACTATAATCTAAAGAAAATGTCGTTTGCAGAGTTTCTTTAACATCAATAACCATATTCTATAGCTAAAAGTGACACAACATTCCTCCACGTCATGTTTCCATGTATATTTTCAGTGTTTTCTTCAGTGTTTTGTAAACGCAGCGACCTGAAAATAGTGACGAGAAAAACTCTAAATATTATTAGATGTGCTTCAAAAGCTTTTACAACAGCAGCCTTAACTCGACAAAGTTATTAATATTAAGACTCAGATTAAAAAAGACAAACAAACCAAAAAATGCACAAATAAACTCAGCAAAAAAAGAAACGTCCCTTTTTCAGGACTGTGTATTTCAACAATAATGTTGTAAAAATCCAAATAACTTTACAGATCTTCATTGTAAAGGGTTTAAACAATGTTTTCCATGCATGTTCAATTAACCATAATCAATTAATTAACATGCACCTGTGGAATGGTCGTTAAGACCTTAACAGCTTACAGAAAGTAGGCATTTAAGGTCACAGTTCTAAAAACGCAGGACACTAAAGAGACTTGTCTACCGACTGTGAAAAACACCCAAAGAAAGATGCCCAGGGTCCCTGCTCATCTGCGTGAACGTGCATTAGGCATGCTGCGGGGAGGCATGAGGACTGCTGATGTGGCTAATGTCCGCACTGTGAGACGCCTAAGACAGCGCTACAGGGAGACAGGAAGGAGAGCTGATCATCCTCGCAGTGGAAGACCACCTGTAACAACACCTGCACAGGATCGGTACATCCGAATATCACACCTGCGTGACAGGTACAGGATGGCCACAACAACTGCCCGAGTCACACCAGGAACACACAATCCCTCCATCAGTGGTCAGACTGTCCGCAATAGGCTGAGAGAGGCTGGACTGAGGGCTTGTAGGCCTGTTGTAAGGCAGGTCCTTACCAGACATCACCAGCAACAACGCCGCCTATGGGCACAAACCCACCTTCGGTGGACCAGACAGGAGTGGCAAAAAGTGCTCTTCACTGATGAGTCACGGTTTTGTCTCACCAGGGGTGATGGACAGATTTGTGTTTATCGTGGAAGGAATGAGCGTCACACCGAGGCCTGTACCCTGGAGCGGGATCGATTTGGAGGTGGGGGGTCCGTCATGGTCTGGGGCGATGTATCACATCACCATCGGACTGAGCTTGTTGTCATTGCAGGCAATCTCAATGCCTTGCGGTACAGGGAAGACATCCTCCTCCCTCATGTGGTACCCTTTATGCATGCTCATCCGGACATGATCCTCCAGCAGGACAATGCCACCAGCCATACTGCTCGTTCTGTGCGTGAGTTTCTGCATGACAGCAATGTCAGTGTTCTGCCATGGCCAGCGAAGAGCCCGGATCTCAATCCCATTGAGGACGTCTGGGACCTGTTGGATCGCAGGGTGAGGGCTAGGGCCATTCCCCCCAGAAATGTCCAGGAACTTGCAAGTGCCTTGGTGGAAGAGTGGGGTAACATCTCACAGCAAGAACTGACACATCTGGTCCAGTCCATGAGGAGGAGATGCACTGCAGTACTTCAAGCAGCTGGTGGCCACACCAGATACTGACTGGTACTTTTGATTTTGAGCCTCCCTTCATTCAAGGACACATTATTCTATTTCTGTTGGTCACATGTCTGTGAAACATTTTTAGTTTATGTCTTATGGTGTTGACTCTTTTAATGTTCATACAAATATTTACACACATTAAGTTTACTGAAAGTAAAAACAGTTGAAAGTCAGAGGACGTTTCTTTTTCTGCTGAGTATATTTTTATCGGACTGGTAAAATCAGCATTTTAGGTAAAAACAAAACGAAACAAAAACACATTTTTATGTGAAATATAAAATATTTAACTTTTTTTGGGCAGGAGTTAATTAGCTGACCTGATTCTTTTTTTACTTTTTGAAATAACATTTGAGCTGTTTTATTTTCAGTGAGTGTTCAGATTTACATGAATTCAAAAATATTTACCAGCTTTGTTTCAGGTTATTACGCTCAGCCAGATCTATATATGGAGATATCCTGTTATCAGAGGAGCACTTTTATTTATTTGTTGTCTGTTATTCCCTCTCCTGGCCTTCATTTATCACGCCGCTCCGTCTTCCCTTTGTTTCGTCTGGTCGCTTTTTCCTCGTCCTCATTAGCATTGGTGTCACAGTGCAGCTGAAATAAGTCTTTCCATTGGGCGAAACGAGCAACAGCGAGCAGGACGAGCTCCCATCAGACGGCAGCCGGGGTCAAAGACAGAAGAGTTAAAGAGACAGGAGGAAAAAAATCTCATTTTTTCACTTTAACAGAAATAAATCAAGAAACTTCATGTTTCTAACTATTTTTTTTTTTTTTACAAATTTTATCTCAATATTAATGACAGTTTTTTCTTTTTAATGCACAGTAATATTTATTTTTTACAGTGTTTAGTCTTAATTTATACATTTTTCTGAGTTAATCTTTAATTATTCAGCGTATATGACAGCAGGCAGCACAACTTTCACCCCTTAGGATGGAATGATGAAGCATGTTGAAGGACTGTCATTTTTATTTATACCAAAAACAAAAATTCACATTTACTTTATTTTATTTTTGTTTTCTTTATTAAAATTGAAATTTAATTAGATTGTATTTGATTTAAAATAAAAGTAAATTATTTGCTATTTTTATTCTGTAATTTCTCATTTACATTTTATTTAAAATATTAAAATATTAAATTAGTTTAATGTTTTAGGTATATCATTAGTTTTATGAATAATAATGATAATAATAATAATGCATTATTATTATTTAGAATTATAATAAAAAAAATTAAAATAGTATTTTTGAATTGATTTAATCTCAATTTTTTTATTCTTTTTTAAAATAATTTAAAATATATATAATTCTATACCTTCAGAAAGGTTGTATAAAATACTTTTTAGTTTAATTGTTTTGCTCCGTGTGTTATATTTTTGTGTGGGGTGACGATCCTCCATATGTAAATATCCCGATACATATCTAGAATCGATGAAGTCGCTTACGGTCAGATAATCGATACGGAACAGAAACGGACGAGTTTGTCGTCCTTCCTGCTCCCGTCTCTCTCCGTTCAGGCCGTGTTCTTCCTGCTAGTCCCAGTATTCTCCTTGAAATGTGTCCGTGTGTGTGTGCATTGGGTGGGAGGGTGTGTGAAGCAGCAGTTCGGGCCCGGCCGTGCGCAGCGCGGATGGATGACGTGGATCGATGGCTGTAATCCCGAGCAGATTAAAAGAGCATTAATACTGGCAACGATAACGTAAACGGTGCGGCGGACTCAGATCTCCATTGATCTGCAGGAACCTGATCCAGACCGGTTCCTGGAATAGACGGGCTGCACCGGGGAGGAGGGGAGAACAACTGAGTAACAGAGAGAGACGAGCTGCGCTTGAACGCCTCATGCACCAAGTCCTCCAGTCTGCAGCTTTGAGTACATCTTTAAATCTTTCTCCCATGAACTGATACAACTTTTACTGTAATGAAATCCGGTTAGTACGCAAAAATACATAGTTTTATCCTCATATTAATTCATAGCTTCCATAGTTTTGGCCTCACGTGTTAAGTTAGAAGATTGTTTAGTTTTGATCACATTATTTTATTAGCAGGGATTCAAAGAAACATCCAGCTCACCAGGTGACAAACTGCAGTCAAATCCATGGAAAAGCTGAAAACTTTTTTTTTTTCTTTACAAATAAAAGCTTTCTAGGATTACAAGCTGTGTTTTTAGGATTTAGATGTTTTAAAGGGATATTCCAAACTCTGTTGCCATCTTCCACAGAGTTAGATAAGTGTGAAAAAAGCATTTTGTAACCAGCCCAGTCATTCTCCTGATCTGGCATCAGTCCGTTTGCTTTAGCTTAGCATAAACAATGGAACTAAATGGAAACACCTAGCATTTTGTGTGCAAACGTGATTAAAATGACTCAATAATGATCCTAATTATTCCTGGTGAACTCAATAATCACATTGATTGCAAACGAAAAGTAAGAAGTAACATGAAGGAGTTAAAGGAGCCGATTTAGACTTGGGACTACATTACGACGAAGCAGCGCTGTAGGCCGCCGCTGCAAGGCGCAAGGACATCACAAAAATTAGTTTTTATTGCTGTAGTTTGAGTAGTTACGAGTCTAATTCAAGAAAATGGTTGAAGGGTTGTGAAAACAAGCCGAAGACAAACAGCAACAGGATGTTTCACAGAATTGTGTTTGTTTACGGATAAGGAGGCTTTTGCGGGCGCTGCGTCGTGTCCTTCCGCCTTGCAGCGGCGGCTTATGGCGGTCCTTCGTCCTAATGTAGTCCCAAGTCTAAATCGGCTCCTGTTATTCTTTTGTGTTACTTCTTACTTTTCATTTGCAGTCGATATCATTATTGAGTTCACCAGGAATAATTAGGATCACTTTTGAAAAAGCCTTAAACGTACTAGAACATTTTTTGGGGGGGATTTATTTTCCAAATATAGATGTCCCACAGAAGAAAATGTGCCCATCCTCGTTTTACAAGTCTTGTGTTTCTCTTTATTTTTAAACCTAAAAATATAAATATAATCCTGGTTCTCTAAAAAAAGGACAACAAACCTTAGTAGATTTTTTATGAAAAATTCTAAGTAGTCTTTTTTTTTAAAGGCCATGTAATACTCGCGCCCCTAAACGAGTTCTAATCAGGCGGAGTGAGGACAAAAAAGGCTGTTAAGACCCTTGGACTAGACCATAGCAGCATCTTTATTCTAAAGGACACGTTGGTTGGAGGTCAAAGAACTGAGGATGAGAGCCGAAACGTCGTTTAGAAACAGGAGAAGAAGTTCAGTTGCATTCTACTGAAGCACTTAGGAGCTCAGAGTGAAACCAGAAAGCTGCTGCAGAACCGTCTGTAGCTGAAGTCCACTCATCGGTTCTGTCTCAGCACACTTCATGCATGACTCAGCTAGTGTGTGTTTATGCCGAGAAATGACTTGTGTCATCTCGCTGTGTTATTTCTCTTTAATACCTCTTTAATGACCTCACAGTCTGAAGCCACAATTCTGGTTTCCCCTTTCACGGGTCACATTATGCGTCGCGTATGCTTAGCGAGGGTATTACAGTGGCAGGTTGACTTCAAATAAATAAGTAAAAATGTTTATTTTTATATCAAGTTTATCCTACATTCAAGGACATTTCAAAAATAAAGCTACACAATATATTTGAATTACAATCACAGTTTCAATGTGTGCAATATCCGGATTACAAAGGACTGCTTGGATGCAAGATTTAGTTGAATCCAATGTTTCTGGTGACATGTATTCAAACTCTGCTCAACCCTTATGGACTAGTGATGCTAATTGGCTTCATACCTGTTTCGTTAAGAATACAGCCAGGGGGATGTATGGATACTACAAATGTTGGTTGATACAAATGACCCTCACACTAAGGATACTATTAGAGGTGCTTCGATACCTATTCAGTATTCACTGCATTAAATGTAGCTGATAGATTATCTTTACCCTGAGCCAGGTTGTGCAAGAAGAAATGTTTTTAAGCTTACTAATATATTCTACATATGATATAGTAAAACAGACATGTGACCAAAGTTATTTAATTATTTTTTAAAGCTTTTTAGCAACACTAGGCAACTAAGTAATGGAAAGGAGTAATAGTGATACTAATAAGTAAATATGTAAAATGTTGATATAATTATAGAAATAGTGTGTCTGATTATGATTATGCAACTTTGAATCAAATAATTACTTTAAATTAAAAAAATACTTTTTATAAATAATGATTGATAAATGATAATTTACATATGTACATAACCCTAATACAATATTTTTAAAAAAAAGTTATTATGAAACGGGAGATAAAAGCTTCTAGGATAGTAAAGTAAAGGGACCGTTCAGTATTTAGCAGTATTTACAACACTGCAGGATGAAAACCAGTGATTGTTAAAAATGTATGTTGAAATTCAATTTATAACAGTGATTTCATATTTCAAAAAAGGGGCTAAGAGCTCATAGGACTGTGCAGCAAAGAACCTTTATGGTATTTAGCTGTATGTGAAACACTGCAATGGTAAATAAAAAAGTTATGGTTGCTCAAAAACATATTTTGATTCAGTTTCAAAGTCTTTTTTTTAGATTTAGCAGCATTAATAAAATAACATAGTGAGATTGAAAATTTACATTTCTTACGTCCCTGGTGTATCTAATTAGCATCATACCTAAATTTACACTAATGGTGTATGGACTGTTCGAATGTATAATCTCTAATTAGGATTTGTTTGACAGCAAACACACCAGTGGTAACATTTTTATACAACTGGATATAAATTCAGGCTTTTAGGGGCTAATAATACATTAGACCTGCATATAGATCTTATTGCCCAAAACGCTCAGGGAGTCTGGAAGGCACATTGTGAGGAAAAGCGCAACTAATATCATCATCGCAATAATATTTTATAGCCTAGAAAGCTAGACAAACCGCAGTAGCAACAGATTTTGCTCTGCAGGTGTGTCTAGCCCCGCCCCATAATAGCCTCAGCAGATCTACCATTGGCTCGGCTAAGTGTAGGCCGGGCCAATCACAGCGCTCTATGTTTGTAGACAGACGCTGGACGGGCTTTGCACCATTACGGCAGAGCTTTTCTTTTTTTTCCCCCCTTTTATGATGATGGCAGATCTGCGTCGGAGAAAAACAACAAAGATGGCGGCGACTGAGGAACGGCGCTCGTTTGAAGCGGCATCAACTTTGGATGATTTAGACTTGGGCTTTTCCCTGAGAGATGAGCAGATAGTGGCACTTAAGTCCTTTGTTTTGACGGTGAATGGCGCACAGCCCCGTTGACTGATTTTCGTCACTATGAATACGACATGATGTGCCCTAGTGCTGTCCAATGGCATACTTTACAGTTGGCGTCACAATTTAGCCGCGCAAGTGCGGCTGGGTGCTAATGCTAGACAAACAAACCGCATTTAACAATTGAAAAAATAACCCACACAGAGCGCTTGGACGTTGATGTGAAGACAGAAATTATATGTGAAATTTAAATGCATCTCACAGATGAGCAAATATAAAATGGAGGAGGTTGTTTTGATGGAGAAAGACGCACCGGGGGCTTTTCTTGATGCTGCTAATTATCGATTGCCAGAACTGAAGCGCCGGCTAAAATGTCAAAGGTCAAAGTAAAAATGTGTCGCTGTGAGAGGCTGTTGAAAAGGTGGGGAGATGTATTGCAATAAAAATACAGGTTCATCCTGGAGTGGATGGTGGTAAATGGTTATGAACTGAAAAATAAAGGACAAACTAGCCAAACAAACACCTGTTATAGCCGTTACCGTGACGACGCCTGACAGCGGCTGGTCCACAACGTTACTCATTCCCTCTGTGAATAAATCTAAATGGCATAAGGTTCATTTGACATATAAAATAAATGTAGTTTGTGTTTTTTGCATCCTGTTGTCAAGAATTATTGTGTTTTATACATTTATTGTGGCATTTTCTCATCAGTTCATGATTTGTTTCTCATAACTTTCTCCCACATCCGATCTGAGTAACTAGAGTCTGAGTTGAACAACCCGCCCCCCCAACAGCGGCGCTCAGACGCTTCCCGTTTAAACATCTTCAGGAGACGTACAACTTTTTGACGATCGGAGAGATTCCGACCCATAGGCACCCACGCAAAATCCTCACTTGTTTTTCTAGCGCTACCTCCCAGAATGCATTGCGACGTTACGTCACGGTCTGTTTTTAGCTACAGTGAAAGGCGCTATTGCGTGCAGAAACAGTTTGAAAGACAACCGTAGGATTGTGACCCAGCACTATGGGTCGTGGTCAGACTATATCTTTATATATATATATATATATATATATATATATATATATATATTGAATAGATTGCCAGGCTAGTAGTTTCATGTTTTCCTGATATCTTCAGCTTTTGTGTTGAAAAGTCCTAAATAAAACCCAAATATTTCCAGAGGTCAGACAGTGGCTCTTCTGTGGTGCTCACCTCCTCCTGATTTGTCAGTAAAAGCATTAAAAAGCAGCCAGTTTGATGCGTCTCAGGCGGATGGGGTTTGAAGGGAATCCTCCCCTATTTGATTGCTTCACATAACCGGATTCATTAAGCCGAATCTGTCTGTTATTGGATTACGTTTCATATTGGATGGATGAGATCCAATTGTAGATATTACAGCCTTTAATGGAGACAGGTTTAGCAGGAGAGAGGGACCCGGAGTGTGTTGGGTGGAAAATTAAAGGCCGGAAGGAGGAAGAAAACTGGGATAGATGCAAAAAAATTAAGAAAACACGTTTTGTTTAGTCAAAATTCTACTATTTTGGGTTTTTATTTGGAGAACATTGTTGATAATCTGTATTAATTAAATATAGAGGGTAGGAAAACAGAAAACATGAGCAAAGGTTTGTTTACATCCTTTATTTTGTGTTTTCCCCTCCTTGCTTCGTGTCACGGGGGGAAGCAGGAAACCCGATCGACTCGTATCAGCTTTCAGGGAACGTTGGGAGACAAAACACGGCGTTGCGCGGTTTGCCAGGATGTCCGTTTATAGCCCAACGAGCTCCTTCGGATCAATCCCGTTACGTTGCGACGCATTGATCCCGGACTGACGGAGCAGAACGCCCAGAGACTCGACAGCTTCTGGTTTCCAAAACCCGCCGCTGATAAGAAGACATCCCGTTAACTCATCATCTATTAGTCCGGCTTTGTGTGTGCCGTGTCCAAACAGAGCGTTATCCTCACTGTCAACATTCAGCAGGTTAAAAGTTACCGAATGTTTCTCCTGAACCTCCACAGAGATGTTTGCTCTTCTCCAACCCAGAGTTTTTACCCTGGGCGGCCATCTTCCTCTTTCTGTCAGGAAGGAAAACATGAAACAGTTTCACTGAAGCACATCTGGATTAAGCTTAAATGATCAATATTATCTCTGGCGGGTGTCATGCAGTGACGGTTTGTGTGGATGAATGGCCATGTGGGCGAGCATGGAGCCATTCAGCACTGGAGACTTTTTGATGATGCAGATCATCAGGAGCACGAAGAGGTAAAAAAGTCTGATGCGAGTCCAATGGGTCAAAGGAAAGATTTTTGTACGCAGCAAAACATTATAAAACATCACAATATTTACATTTCATAATACAGCTGCATGTGCAGAAGATATTTACTTACTTATTAACATCTTCATTATTCATAAACATACAAAGAAAAACAGCTTAAACAGTTACATACAAGCAGGGCTGCATGATTTAACAACATCACCATCTGTATCGGTCCGATACCGTATAAACTGGGCCGATATTGATGACCGATATTTGTTTCCATTTGTTGCCGTTTGTGTTTAAGGATGGAGAGGGGGTCATGTGGTGTTTGTTTGGTCATGTTGAAGTGAAAACATATCAATATTCTAGTTATGATGGCCAAAACAGGTGTATAAATATCGGTACAGAGGTCGGCCCAAATGTTCAGATCGGTGCAATGGGATGCACCGATTTGAAAATGTAAATCTGTACCGATATAAATAACAGTAACAACATCAGGCCTTAATCAGGTTTTTCACAAGATACAGGCTAAAAAAAACATTGAACCATGACAATAAACACCAAAAACTGCATGAATATTTCTGATTCAACCAGATAAAACAAAAAAACTAAAATAAATACATTTAACAAGTGCAAATGTATCCATGATGATTTAAAAGTGTGAATAATTTATATTATTTAAATTTAGTTAAATTACGCCCTTTGATTGACTGGCTGCCTGTCCAAGGCGTTGGTGTTTGTTTGGTCATGTTACAGTGAAAACATATCAATATTCTAGTTATGATGGCCAAAACAGGTGTATAAATATCGGTACAGAGGTCGGCCCAAATGTTCAGATCGGTGCAATGGGATGCACCGATTTGAACATTTGGGCCGACCTCTGAAAAAAATTACATCAGGCCGAAATCAGGTTTTTTTTACAACATAAAGGCTACGTTTGGACCAACTTAAATAAACCTGGTGTGTTTTAAGGATCAATATTCTTGCAATGATGGCCAAAAAAAGGTGTAGAAATGCTGGTACGGATATTGGCCCAAATCGGTGCATCCCAGGAGTAAAAACGATGGATAAAAAAAACATCAAATTTAGGCAGACACAACATTTTGATGGCAACACTGTGGCTGTTTTATCATGGTGTCCATAGGGAAGGGAAATTGTTATTTTTTCAGCACTAGAGACCTTTATTTTACAGAAATGGGGAGAGAGAGAAAACATGCAGCAAATGAGCCATGGTCGGGAGTCGAACCCAGGGCAGCTGCATCAAGGACCAAAGCCTCCACATATGAGGCACCAACTCTTCCTCTACGCCACATGACTCCCCAAAGGAAATGTATATATCCATGCTCCCCATTGGATGCTGCTCTGAGAGGTGAGCCATTATTACCCATTTAAAACCTGCGATAATTGTAATCTTGACAGTTTACTATTAAATTCAATCCCAAATTTTAAATAATCACAATATAAAATTTAATAAAGCAGAAACTGTTGAGATCTAAACAGGTTTTCTTCAAAAACTGAACTGATTATTTATCATTAAACTGAAATTCAGCTCATTTTCAGCAATAATTTTTTTTTCTGCGGCACTAGTTGCCTTAATTTGCCTCGCAGCTGTCAGAAAACAGGTACAGCAGGAAGTAAAGACATAAAGCAAGGGTCCCAGAGTTGGGAATTGAACCCCAGACAACTGCGTTAAGATCTTTGCACGTGGGGCAGCTGCTCTACCCCTACACCACACAACATTAAAAGCCAAACATTAAGCAGGTTTTGTGACATTTATAAATGATTTGATCTACAGACTTTTACTGTAATATTTTTATTGTAAATCATAAATATATGATAATACAGTTCATCACGCTGAATATTAAGCTGCTTATTTCAGTCTAAATGTCTGTTTACTAACAGATGCAGAAGATGTGAGCTGAAAGATTTTTTAAAACATAATAATGACATTTAATAATACAGCTGCATGTGTGATGGATGGATATTTGCTTCTTTCAATTCAATTCAGTTTATTTATATAGCGCCAATTCACAACAGATATCATCTCAAGGCACTTAACAAGAAGTCATTTCAATACATTTATACAAACATTCCAATCCTTCAGCAATCCCTCATACTGAGCAAGCATGTAGCGACGGTGGAGAGGAAAAACTCCCCTTTAACAGGAAGAAACCTCCAACAGAACCAGGCTCAGTAGGAGCAGCCATCTGCCACGACCGTCTGGGGGTTTGAGAAGACAGAGCAGAAACATAGAAGGAACAGAAAATCTGATATAAGAGAACTTTCTATGTTACAGAAAGTAAAAAGTTGATAACAGGACACAGTGGATGTTCAGTTACTGAGAGGATCATCCCTGTCGATGCCCCCCGTCCAACAGGGCATTGAAGCCAAGCAGGATACCAGACCAGGTATATCTTCTATGGAGAGAAAAACACTGAGAGAAAACAAAGTTAACAGTCGAAATAACAGAATGTACTGTAATACAACTGGAGAGTAGTAGGAGAAAAGGAAGTAGCAGAGTGAAGAAAATTGGTTAGTCTGTCCTCCAGCAGTCTAAGCCTATAGCAGCATAACTACAGAGATAGCTCAGGATGACCTTAGCCACTCTAACTATAAGCTTTATCAAAAAGGAAAGTTTTAAGCCTGGCCTCAAAAGTAAACATTATCTTCATAATCTTCATTATTAAGCATGCAAATAAAAACAGGTTTAAACTATTAAATCTAGGTCAGTATCCGCGGATGTTAGTCGTGTTTTAAAGCTGTCGGTATTGGTCCGACAAGTAAAACTGGGCCCATATTAACAACCGATGTTTGTTTCCATTTTGTTGTCGTTTGTGTTTCAGGATGGAGAGGGGGTCGTGTGGTGTTTGTTTGGTCATGTGAAAGTCAAAACATATCAATATTCTTGTTATGATGGCCAAAACAGAGGTCGGCCCTAATGTTGAAATCAGTGCATCCCTGCACCGATTTGAACATTTGGGCCGACCTCTGTACCGATATGAATGAAAGTGGTTGGATGGATAAAAATAACAATATCAAGCCAAAATCAGGGTTTTTTATGACATAAAGGCTACGTTTGGACCAACCAAGATAAATTTTGCGTGTTTTAAGTATCAATTTTCTTGCAATGATGGCTCAAACAGGTGTGAAAATATTGGTGCAGATATCGGCGCATCCCACGAGTAAAAACAAAGGATGAATTTTTTTTTCTTTCACGGCCATCAAATTCAGGCGTACTCCACATTTTGATGGCAGCAGTGTGTTTGCTTGTTGTTGTTTTTCACGGTGTCAATAGAGAAAGGAAATTATAAATTTTTTCAGCACTAGCGACCTCAATTTGACAGAAAATGGGTAAAATATGCAGCAAATGTCCCAAGTCAAACCCAGGACAGCCGCGTCGAGAACCACAGCCTTCACATACACGCTCTTCTGCTATGCTACGCCCAAAGGAAATATATATTTCCATGCGCCCCCCCGACATTTTTATCCATATAAAACCTGCAATAAGTGCAATGTTCGCTGTCCATCCATCCATCCATTTTCTGTACCCGTCCATCCAAATGCAGGGTTGCGGGGGGGCTGGTCAAGGGGCGAGAGGCGGGGTACACCCTGGACAGGTCGCCAGTCCATCGCAGGCAATGTTTGCTGTTTACTATTAAATTCAATCCCAGTTCTTAAATAATCACAATATAAAATTCGATAGAACAGAAACGGTTGAGATCTAAGTAGGTTTTTATCCAATAACTGAGTTTATTATTAATGATTAAACTGAAATTCAGCTCATTTGCAATGTTAAAATATTTTTTTTTTTTGCACCATTGGCTGTATTTCGTAGCAGATTTGACAGAAAACAGGGACATGGGAGGAAGCCATGCAGCAAAGGTCAAGGATTGAACCCCAGACAGCTGTAGCGGGGGGCGGCCGCTCTACCCCTGTACCACACTTCCTAAACAGAACATTAAGCAGCTTTCGTGTCATGTCTAAATAATTTGATCTACAGATTTTACTGTGATATTTATTCTAAATCATAAATATTATGAGAATACAGTTCATCAGATTGAATATCAAGCTGCTTATTTCACCTTAAATGTCTGTCTGCTGAACAGACGCAGATGAGGTGAGATGGAGGTGAAGGAAAAAGGAAAAAACACTGAGAAAATAAAAGAAAGAAAGCGATGGAGGCGGATGACATCAAACCTCCTCCGAGGCCATTTCCTCATCAGCTCAATGACATCACTGTGCCACAAGTGTCTGTGATTGGTCAGCCGTGGTTTGCCCTGGTAAACAAGCCGAGGCGGGTGGGCAGAGATGGTTTATCAGTGTATCATCTTTATGTCCACACAGTCTGTAGTGACATCACCAGACAAAGGTCCCCAGCACGCGCACACACACACACTCTGTTCCACGGTAACATCAATCACATCCTCGTCTTGTGCGGTTTCCATTTTCTTCTTCTGTTGAGGCTTTCTTAAATTATCTCATGGCATGTGGCGTTAAACTCTGATCAGAAAGCCTCCATTAGCTATTCTGGCCATATTAGGATGATCTCTGCGCCGTTCCAGTCAGACGTTTCCTTCCACTCATCATGGCCATCAATAGCAACAGAAAGTGTATTTAATTATTTGGAGTGGTTGTTTTTTGTTTTTTTCATGGTAGAATGATTATTGAGCAGAAAACGACTCAGAAAATATCTCGGAACAACTGCAGGTTAAAGACCAAAGTCTTGGAACAAAAATGTAAAAGGAAGATAAAGATTTGCAACAAGAAGTAAGGAGGAGTCAAGGTGAGACCGAGGGAGACAGTCAAAGCATGGTGGTGGCAGCACCATGCTGTGGGCCTGGTGAGCCGCCCAGTCGCATTGCTGCGTTTCACGACCACTGATGGGTCAGGCGTCTTCTCGAATGTAGCAGGAGGAAGAAGCTTTCAAGCAAAGTTCTCACGTTCCTGTGGAGCAGCAGGAAGTGAAGCGACCGCCGGAGGAATCGGGAATGTTTGGGAATTTCAAACCCAAAAAATTCGTCCCGTTTTCATGGGATTCTCGTCTCCTCCGACTCGGCTGATCGCCGGACGAGCGAGAACCAGAAACAAAGTGGCTTCAGTCTGTTGCTCCATTTCCGGCTATCTTCTCAAATCAGAAGGAGGAAAGCATGGTGGTGCATTAAGTATGACCACACACACACACACACACATGGGCTAATACACTGCTGATTGCTAAGTGCTAATATTGGTGTGTGTGTGTGTCTGAGTGCAGAGATATGAGGCATCGAGTGTGTTCGCCAGGCCGACGCGCAGCTGCCCTCTGCTGCTAATTCACTCAGGATGCAGTTTTACTACAGAGACTTCAAGCCCACGAAGTAGCTGGAAGGCAACATTGCCTGTTAATTCATCTAAAAACCATATTTATATTCATTTCAAATGCCCTGAAACAGAAAAACCCCAAAACAAATCATCAAATTACCAACTGCAAGGCTGATATTTATCCACATTTATCTACCGAATCTCCCACTATCAGCTCCAATATAGCTGACACCAACACTCTGTAGCATTCATTGGCTGTATTTACAGTTATGGTTCATTGTGCTGTTAGAACACCAAGCTGTGTCCCATGTTTTTTTCCACCGCCTTCCTGCTGGTTTGATGCAGAAGTTGAAGTAGGTGGAGGTAGTCCTGGTTCATCATTCTATTCACTTTGCTCAATCCACCAGGGATACAGTCCCACAGCATGATGCAGCCACCAGGAACTCCTCCAAACATTGTTTGGACCTTGGCAAAAGGTCACACACATCTGGTAACTGTAGGGATGCACAAAACATCGGCATCGACCGGTGTTAGTAATTTTTTTTAACTGATCGGTCCGATAAATAAAACTCGTCCAATATTGACAACCGATTTTTATTTTCATCTTGTTATTGTTGTTTGTGGTTCAGGAGGTGGAGGGGGTCATGTGGTATTTGTTTGGTCATGTGAAAGTGAAAACATATCATTATTCTTGTTATGAAGCTCAAAAACAGGTGTATAAATATTGGTACAGATATCGGCCGAAATTTTCAAATCGGTGCATCCCTGAAATAAAAAACTATGGATGGATGAAAAAAATAAACATTAAATTCAGGCAGAAATCACGTTTTGGTGGCAGCAAGGTGGTCCAAAATGTACCTTTTAAATTTTTCTACTCAATTCAGTTATTTATATAGCGCAGATTCACAACAGATGTCATGTCAAGGCACTTTACAAGAAAAGTGATTTCAATACAAACATTCCAATCAGTTGAAAGTTTTCTATTTAAGGAATCCCAGCAGATTACATAGAGTCATTGAATCGTTGATGCAGACTTTCCACAACAGCAATCCCTCATACTGAGCAAGCATGTAGCAACAGTGGAGAGGAAAAAAAACACAGGAAGAAACCTCCAACAGAACCAGAACCAGGCTCAGTAGGAGCGGCCATCTGCCACGACCGTCTGGGGGTTTGAGAAGACAGAGCAGAAAGACAGAAGGAACAGAAGATCTGATATAAGAGAACTTTCTATGTTACAGAAAGTAAAAAGTTGATAACAGGACACAGTGGATGTTCAGTTACTGGGAGCATCATCCCAGTCGATGCCCCCCGTCCAACAGGGCATTGCAGCCAAGCAGGATACCAGACCAGGTATATCTTCTATGGAGAGAAAAACACTGAGAGAAAACAAAGTTAATAGTCGAAATAACAGCAAATAATGCAACTGGAGAGTAGTAGGAGAGAAAAGTAGCAGAGTGAAGAAAATTGGTAAGTCTGTCCTCCAGCAATCTAAGCCTATAGCAGCATAACTACAGAGATAGCTCAGGATGACCTTAGCCACTCTAACTATAAGCTTTATCAAAAAGGAAAGTTTTAAATATATATACATATATATATATATATATATATATATATATATATATATATATATATATATATATATATATATATATATATATATATATATATATATATGAACAACCAACGTTTGGGTCAGCCATGCTGTTTACGTGACGAGCGAGCACTGAAAGCAGCGCGGTTTCAATTGTGGGGTAAGCAGTGCGGGTCGTTCTGTGCATGTGTTAACTGGGTTAAAAAAATTAATCGCGTTAATTCTACAAATTAATCAACCTGCGGTAATGCGTTAGTTTTGAGAGCGCTAAAATATATGTTTTCATATAAAATAACGCCTGGACGCCTCCCTGGTGAGGTGTTCCAGGCCCGTCCCACCGAGAGGAGGCCCAGAGGAAGACCCAGGACACGTTGGAGGGACAATGTTTCTCAGCTGGGCTGGGAACGCCTTTGGATTCCTTCCTGAGGAGCTGGATCAAATGGCTGGGGAGAGGGAGGTCTGGGTCTATCTGCTAAAGCTGCTGCCCCCGCGACCCGACCCTGGATAAGTGGAGGTAAATGGATGGAGGGATGGATGGATAAAATATCGGTAAATATTGGCCATAACAGCAATATTAATATCCCAATTACCCAAATCTTCACATTGGTGAATCCCTTATTCAAAGTTATAAACTTTTAATCTGCAGTTGATGAGAAAAGCGTGTCATGTGGTGTTTGTTACGTTATGTGCCAAAACAAAAACTACTCCCCGCTATCATTATCTCTGCTGTTTGGGAACTTTAATGGTTTCTCATGCAGCTACAGCAGAAAAAGGAAGATGGACCGAACCAGAACTTTCTCAGCGAACGCATCTTTCAACAGCAAAAAGGTCCATAACACGCTCTGCACTGAACTGAATGACTCACCTGAAACAATGTCAAGCTGAATGGAAACTCTGGCTATGTATGCTTGTACTATATTAGTGATTTTGAAAAACCCCAATAAAATCTCCAGTCAGTTCCATACTTTCAACTTTTTGAAGTTAAGGAACATAATAAAATCAATTTCCACAAATCTAAATTATATGGATGCATTTTTTTTTAGGGATTGATAACTGTGGATGTCTGCGGATCCTGAGAGAGCAGACAGAATAAAATGACAGTTAACAGTCCTGATCACGGGGGGCGGGAACGTTCCTGTCCGGCCACACGAACGAGCTGATTAACAGCTGGATCCAAACGCTGCTCCGGAGCGCCGCGGCGTCCGAACGCGGCGCCAAGCAGTGGAGTGTATGCTGAAGGGCGACTTTATTACTTACCCTGTACTTATGTGCCCTCTGTGTAATGGATACCAGGGCTTAAGTGGTAATGGTGCAATAAAGACACAGAAGGAAGAGGAGAGACGCTGGGAATTTTGAAGCTAGGAGGGGATGATGGAGAAGATGGAGGAGGAGAGGGAAAGATGGCAGGGCAGAGTTACAGGGATAATGGAGACAGGTTTAAATCAAGAGGAAAAACGGTACAAAGGCAGATTGGAAATGTACAAACAGCAAACAGAGTGAGGTGGAAACAGAATAAAGCTCATCTGCTTCAGTGAGGTCCTCACACATAGAGATCCATCACACTGCAACCGCCAGTATGGTGACATTTTTTCTGAAATGCAGGGTTATTTTTAAACCAGACGGCCACAAAATACCTGAACTACGACCCCAAAGTTAAAAGGGAGGCTTCATGGATGCAGAGCATGTGGAGGAGGACATTCAAACCATCTCTTTCATCCGTCATCTCCCCTACTCCAACATCTTTCTAACCGTACGTACGGCCAGACAGATTTAAAGAGGAGCGGCAAAAGCTAATGAGGTGGATTAGCAGAGCTAGCCAACAACTGATGGAGGCATCCAGAACATGTTGCTGTGGAAAAATCGTCTCTGCTGCCCAGACATTGAGCCGTTAGCATGTCAGCATGGTCATGAAAATCTGGCACAGAAACAGTCTTCGGTCAGAGGCTTCTTCAGATTCATTGCTGGATTGACTGCTACAGGAGATCCTTCCTTCCCACAGCATCGCCATCCACAACGACTCAAACATTTAATTTCCTTTTGAGATAAAGTATTTTTGATCTTTGTGTATGTTTTTGTTCAGCTAATAGCTTGTTAATATCCTCATTTGTAAATAAACAGTCTCTCTTTCTTGCTGTTGAATCATGACCTCTGACCTTTGCTGAGGCAGTGAGGCCTCTAGAGTTTTAGATGTCGTCATCGATGAACTCTTGGAGTAATATTGGTAGGGCAGCCTCTTCTGGGAAGGTTCTCCACTGTTCCATGTCTTCTCCATTTGTACATAATGGTTCTCTGGAGTCCAAAAGCTTTAGAAATATCTTTGTAACCCTTTTCAGAATAATAGACCTCAATGAGCTTTTCTTTTTCTTTTCCCTTTTTAGAACAGCACATGATTTGTTTCTTTTTGAGACGCTTTACCCTACTTCATGTCATTAGAAGGGTTATATTTAGGTGATTCCTTGACTCTACAGGCCTTTGTGCGACGAGTTAAAATGTTCTCAGCTTTCCTTACAAAAATATGATTTATCACAGTTAATAATTATTTTACAGCCAATTTTCTCATGGGGTCAGGTTGAGTCGGTCAATAGATAAAAATCATTTGAAAACTAGATTTTTTTTATTTCAATTCAATTCAGCTTATTTATATAGCGCCGATTCACAACAGATTTCATCTCAAGGCACTTTACAAGAAGTTATTTCAACACATTTATACAAACATTCCAACCAGTTAAAAAGTTTCCTATTTAAGGAATCCCAGCAGATTGCGTCAGTCATTGGCGTTAGGTTGGTTTTGAATTCACTCAGGTCATTTTTGTATGTTAATAATATTAGTTGGATCATCTGAAACATTTAAGTGTAAGGGGGAAGAAAAAGCATAAACAGAAGAAATATTTTTTCCGCATTATTGTACGGTCTTTCTGGGCTGGGGGCGCCTTGGGATCTTCTAAAATGAGCTGCAGAGTTAGATGGATGCATCGGTAATTTTCACTGCATATTTTAGCTTAATTCTTCCACTTTAGCCTAATTTAGTCTTTTGAATAGAGTAAAATATAATATACATTCAGTCAACTGATCCTATTTTAATACGAAGTAGCAAGCAAGATTAATTTATTTATATAGCACCTTTCACAGTCACAAAATTACAATAAATACAGAATAAAATACAGTTTAAAAATGAAAAAATTGTTGAAAATACATGATCACAAAACAACCCTGAGTCTACTACGATAAAAAAAATACTCGGAGAAACAAATGAGTCTTGAGTTTTTCTTAAAAGCATCAACTGAGTCTAACAAACGTAAAGGGAGAGGAAGATCACTCCAGATTCTTCAAGTCAGGAAAGAAAGCATCTTTAGGGCTTCGACCGTTTCTTCAAACTTAGAGGTGAAATATTTATCCTCGCTAGGATTGACTGTAATATTAGGCTTTATATTTTGCAGTAAACAGACACATTGTTGTTATTTGAAACAACTTTAGATTAAGTCTCCGTCCATCCATCCATCCATCCATCCATCCATCCATCCATCCATCCATCCATCCATCCATCTTCTTCCGCTTATCCGGGGTCGGGTCGCGGGGGCAGCAGCCTAAGCAAAGAGACCCAGACTTCCCTCTCCCCAGCCACTTGTTCCAGCTCCTCGGGAGGAACCCCAAGGCGCCCCCAGGCCAGCCGAGAAACATAGTCCCTCCAGCGTGTCCTGGGCCTTCCCCTGGGCCTCCTCCCGGTGAGACGTGCCCGAAACACCTCACCAGGGAGGCGTCAAGGAGGCATCCTGACCAGATGCCCGAGCCACCTCAACTGACTCCTCTCGATGTGGAGAAGCAGCGGCTCTACTCTGAGCCCCCTCCGGATGACTGAGCTTCTCACCCTATCTCTAAGGGAGAGCCCAGACACTCTGCGGAGGAAACTCATTTCAGGCGCTTGTATCCGTGATTAAGTCTCATGGCTACTTTTTCCACCTCCACGCTTCTTACCTCTCAGCTAAAATTAAATCTGTTTGTATTTCATCTCTGCACAATATTTCTGGATGATTTTTATAATTTCATGTTCAGTCATTCTGCATCAGCGTTTAGTCTTTATTGTTGGTTAACCGACAACAGCTATGACGTACAGAGTGGGGATGTAAGAAAATATCGATACGCTAATATATTGCAATATTTTATCGATATTCAAAAGCAATGTATCGATTGTATTTTATTTTTTAGAATTTGAATGTAACCATAAATGATGAAAGTAATTTATTATAGTACAATTAAAAGAATGGCCGGTAGCTTGTGGCTGTTTTCACCTTCTTTGTTGCAGTGGATCAACTAGATCTAGTAATAAAACTGGATGTGTTAAAGTATGAAACAGGTTGGAGGGTTTAGAATGATGGGACAGTTTTTCTAGTTTAATTCAGTTTTAAAAATCACAATTTATCATCTTACTCATAGTATCGCACTATATCGTATCGTGATACACATCCCTTGTACAGAGAGGTTCCCGACTCGGTTGTTTTGGTGTAAAACGGGCTTCAGGTTCTACAAGCTGAAGATGAGAAACTCCATCCGGGGGGAGAACGTCCTTTTCGTGTGTTTGAGCCAGTAGTTTTTTGCAGTTTTTGCAGAGCGATTTCTGCCACACACGGCGAGGTGGGAGCTGTTGTCCATCAGGAACTGTGGAGACGGAGGCTGTCGTGTAGAAGCTGTAATCCATCTTTGTGGTGAGGATAAAAACTGTCTAATGACTGCGCCGAGTTCCTCTCCCTCCAGCTGTAAGATGAAACCAAAGCTCACTGACTCACTCACTTCCTGTTTCAACTTTTATTAATGAACTCAACTCCTGTAACACGACCTATCACGCTGAAATGTTGCATAGGAGGCTTTACATAAAGAGAAAAGGGACACACAAAAAACAATCAGTGGATGAGTTCATTTAGGCTTAATAATAATATTGTCATCCTTAATGATTGATAAAAGCAGGTTGTGGATCATTTGCTGTTAAAGAAGAGAGGAAAAGTCTATATAAAAATATAATTTCATGTTTCAAATAGAAACAAATCAAATCAACTAGAGATGAACCTTGATGATCACATATATACATTTTCGTTTTGGCTATTGGGTATATTAGCTTAAAAATACTGTAAATTAGAATTGTTATGGTGGCGTTTGTAAAGTTACAAATTACAATCAAAAAACAACAGCAATAACAGCAGTCATAAGAGAAACAAAATGGGGCTTCGTTTTTAAAGTCATTTTTGAATCCATGTTGTTTATTCATTTATAAAAGTCACAGTTTCCAACTAAATATTTAATAAGCCAGCTAAATATTTAGCTTACAAATTAAATGTTTAGATCCCTAACCCCAAACTAAATATTTACTTTGTCAACAAAATATTTAGTTGGCAAGCTAAAGATTTAATTTACAAACTAAATATTTAACTTTGAACTAAATACTTAGTTATTAAGCGAAATTTTTAGCTTCAAACCAAACATTTAGCTCAGAGCTAAATATTTTGCAATTTTACTTGCCATTAAGTGGACTACCAAAATAAAACCTGGGTCTTGCGAACTTCTATATAAACGGCTGGCGAGACCGAATGTCACCTCTTTATTTTTATTTCTTTTCAAAGCTATACATTTAGCTAGCCTGTTTTGCTTGCTAGCTAAATATTGTGCTTGTAAACTAAGCATTGTTATTGGACCTAAGTATTTAATTTGTAAACTAAAGAGGTTGGTTGGCAGTCAGGGTTTAAAAGTCTCGAGGCCTCACCAGGTTCCCCAGGTGCCCCAAATCAGCAATCAATGCTGCAAAAGAACAAGTAAATGGCCAACATGACCACAAGGGTCGTAACAGCATAAACGGTATAATGCCTCATCATTTTACTATAAATTGTTCAACAATATTTACTGGTAATGTCTGTGTAAATATTTTTAACTGATCAAAGACTGACACTTTAAAAGGTAAAAAAAAGAAAGAAATAGGGTCAAACATATAACCATGAGGGACACCCTGGACTAGCACAAAAAAAAAAGAAATAGGGTCAAACATATAACCATGAGGGACACCCAGGACTGGCACAAAAAAAAAAGAAATAGGGCCAAACATATAACCATGAGGGACACCCAGGACTGGCATGCACTGAGCACAAATGTTTTGTGGCTTTGATGGAAACTCCTAAAAACAACAAAAAGGTCTGAATTTACATGAGGAAACAGACCCATAGAATAGTGACAAGTTTCGAGGAGCTTATTAAAGCCAGAAAATCCTCAAAGTCTGCAGGAATTTCTCACTAAAATAACTCCGTAGTTTCGTCCGGTTTCTGTCCCTCCCAGCCGCTACTGAGCAGAGGGCGGAGACTGGAGGAGATTAATCTTTTTCTGGACCAAATAAATAAATAGAAATGTTTTATAAATAATTCGTGCAGTGCGACAGGAGTTACTGTCATAACAGGCATGCACAGTTTGGTATGTTAATCGAAGCAGCGTGTGCCAGGTTTAAGGGTGATGTGTGTCGATGTTCTCAATAAATAAACAATAATTTAGTAACAAGAAAACAACATACTTTTGAGTTTGCATCTTTACCAGGCATGCCACTGTGTCATGGTGTGGAGAAGTTGGACCCAAGATGTAGTCAGGGAAAATCCGATGGAGAAAGGCGTAAACACGCTTGCTAATCCAACTCTCTACGGAGGCGTGGCCAAGACTCGGCGGCTTTTATAGCCCACAGCGGCGGTGCAGCTAATGTCACATATCGCAGCTTAGCTGATTTAAATTCTAATGTAGTGCAGACTTTTAAACTGAAGAAGGCGCCACACTGACTGTGGCAGAAAATTTATATATAAAAAAAAAAAAAAAAAAGATGCAACAAAATGCTAAAATAGTGACTACACATGTAGACAGCGCTGTTAGACATTCATTTATACAGTTTATCAGGGGGTGAATTGCTCTTTAGGGATAAATAACCTGACTCTGCATTTTCCTTGGTTCCTCCATTACTCGGCAGCTTTTTCTTTCTTCTTTGCTCCCAAAGAACTTGTATAATTTCAGTAATCTGTTCATCTCTGATTAGGATTTATTAAACTAGGAATTAAAAGAAAGGCTCTGCAGTCCAAAAAGTCCTAAATAGCAATCAGGAAAAGATGAAAAGTCACCAGTGGGTTTCAGATTGACACCGTTTGTTTTTTAAAAACATATTTAAACAAGCCGTCCGTTACAATGCAAAAGACAATTTTTGAGAAAAAGGGTAAGTAAAAAGGGATTTTTACTTACCCTTTTTATTTTTTACATATATTGTCTTATTTCAAGAAGATTTTCAGGAAAATTGTCACTTGTTCCAATGGCAGATTATTTTTTTAGCCTTTTACAAGCAAAAACATCTTGTATTATTATTATATATATATTTTTTTACTTGTTTCTGGAGTAGCTTTTGTTTTTCTCTCGCCTCATGTCTGTTTTCTCACGCTCTTCCATTTCTCCATCCTGACCTCCCCGCTCTCCTCGCCTGTTCGCTTCTGTAAAACATCGTCCTTGAGGCCTCTATTGACGGTTGGCGCCTTCTCGACTCTTCAATCGTGTGTTTCGTACGGTGAAGTGCGCGATTGTGAGCGTCGGCGGCTCTTGAGAGCCAGCGCAGATCGGAGGACTTGACCTCTGGATCGCAGGCCCGGCGTGATCGACTGCTTTTCCACTGATGCTCACAGACGTGAGAAACTGAACTGATGAAAGAAACTTTGATGATTTAATTGTGGACTCAGCAGAGGGACGTAATGGTGATAAATAGCTGCAGTAATAGCTGACGGGATGGATGAGTTTTAATGTGGCATGACTATCTCCGATGGAGGTGATGAATACCTTCATAGATTGGCACTTTGATGATATTTGAAGGTTTTTAGCTGTACAGAAGACTATGGGATGCTTTGTTAATTAAAAAAAAACATTTTTAGTTGTTTTAAAGGAGGAAGTGGATGGATGATAGAAGATGAAACCAACAAGACCGGTGGTGAAAAGTGGTTTGAACGAAGCTGTCGTTGCTTCTACAGGATTTAAGATGGAAAGCATAATAAAGCCAATAAAGCTGCTAATCAGATGCATCGATTAGCCGATCATCATCAGTGTGTGCACCTCTGTCCAAGCAGGAGGAAGCAAACAGGTTGGCGCTAACACGATGCCAAGGTGAAAAAGAGAATGAGCTGCCCATCAATCTGGGACGGGTAAGTAAGGTCATCTCCAAACGATCTGGAATCCATTGTCCAGCAGAGAGAGAGATTATTCCCATGTGGGAAATATTTAAGATAGCTGCTGATCAAAAGTAGCGCTGGACTTTTTTGTTGTCCGTCATTTTGAGCGATGGGGTCAAAAAAATCCGCTCATAATCTATTTTTACAATTATAACATATTCAATAGTGTATTTTTATTTCATTTTAAATTAATATAAAATATTTAATCCGAACAAGCTGAAGATAGAACAGAGGACTAAACTAAAAAATGAAATTAACCAATTGCACTTAAAATATGAACAGTTCACCTGCTGTGACCTGAAAACAGTCTCACATCTTCCTCCTGCTCCACATGGAACTAAAATGATCTCCTGCTTGTTCATAATCAAATAAAGGGGATCGCTGCAGAGGTTATTGTCATGAGGTTTTGGGTTTTTGCCTCAGACAGATGACTTCTCATGGGGGTTTAGATGTTGTTCTGGAGGCTGAATCCACGCTCCGCTGCCACACTAGAGACTGGAATTAAGCGCCAATCCAGCCAAAGTTCGGAAATCAGGGATCATTTCTCCAACTGAAGCGATCAGAAGTCGGAAAGACTCTCTGAAGGAGCCGTTTCCTGACCCAAAAGCTATCGCTTCAGTGGGAGGAAATCCCCCAGCATGCACCAGTGGTTGGCACGACCCCGACCCGCTCCAAAGTCTCAGTAACTCTTCAAGGCGCCGTCAGCTCCTGCTTAGCGAGATGCAAGGAGCACGGTGTCCAGGTCTGAGATGATGCTCAGATGCTCTCATGGGAATCCTTTTATTGATTGATATAGGTACCTGTACTCTGTGCGTAAAGTTAAAAATGTCTGCGCATTCTCACTAAGTGGTCAGGGATGTGAGTACTAATCTGTCAAAATGACGGACGGCCTTCAGATTTTTCCATCACAGTTTTAGAAAAATACGGTCAAATACAAAAAATTAAAAAAAATCGGTTAACGCGACCCCTGCTGCTGATCGTTCCGGCAGATTCACCCCAGGGTCAGAACGTGCAACGCTCAGAGAGATGACAAAGGCGAGAACGCTTTCAAAAACACAAACGGGGGAGGAAGGACCTGCTGGCTTCAGCTCTCAGTCACTGGACTGGGCTCCGTCTGCACTCAGCCATCGGTGAGTAGCTGGTTAGCTTTAGCTTCAGTAGCTGAACTGAATCAGAATACGCTTTATTGGCCCGGTTTTTACACACAAACTAAACCAAAGGTCTGAGCCATTTATATAAGAAAATGTCTTAAAATGTTTAAAAGATTTTTTTAAAGCATCAAGATAAGCCTTGAATTTAAATTACTAACATAATTTAAAAAAATTATAATATAATGTAGGGATGTAAGAAAATATCGACACGCCGATATATCGCGTTATTTTATTTCTTGATATTGTATCGATATTCAAAACAAAAATATAGATTTTTTTTAGGATTTGAATGGAACCATTAATGATGACAGTTATTTTTGTAGTAAATATAAAAGTATAACTGGTAGTTTTGTGGCTCTTTTCACCGTCTTCGTTCCGGTGGATCAACTAGATCTAGTAATAAAACTGGATGTGTTAAAGTATGAAACATGTTGGAGTGTTTAGAATGATGGGACAGTTTTCCTACAGGAAAATTTTGTTTTAAAAACCACAATATATAGTCTTACTCATAGTACCGCGATATATCGAGATATATCGTCTCATCTCCCATGTATCGCGATACATGGGAGATGAGACGATATATCGAGATATATCGTCTCATCTCCCATGTATCGCGATACATATCGTATTGCCAGATTTTTGCCAATACACATCCCTAATATAATGGTTAATAACATTATTTTTATTTGTATTTGCTGATGTCACCCAGGTCTGTTGATTTGTTTTTCTTGCTTACAAACTTTCAGTTATGGTAAAAAAAATGTTTTAAAGAGGTGCTTGAATAAAGGGCTGAATTTAATTCTTAATTAAAATTAGTTCATTAAAGAATAGCATAAAATGACCAGGGATGCACTTAAAATACATTTTCTAAATTTTTTGATGATTATCAATAATTATTGAAATCGATCAATATGACTATTCCCTTTATCGATATGCTCTTTTTCTATATCATCCGGCCCTACTCTTATGCTCCCACAATCGTCCCAACCCCCTGGAACCTCCTTCTTGTTCTCATAAACATATTCATTATTCACCAGTAGCATTTCCATGATTACCATGAGCGGTCTTCTTTAAAACACACGTGAAATGAGCACACATACACACACCAAAACCTCACAGACAATCATAAAACATCTCCTTGTCAACCTGGTGACAACAAAAATGCAGAATGTAGCAGTGCAGTGTACCAAATGGGTTTAATACAAAAACTCCAGGTACCAGTCCAGTTTTCAGCTTTAACATCATATCTCCCCCCCCAAAATATTTTGCTTTAACATGCACCCTCTAAGGCAAGCCATTTTAACATTTAAACTCTTAGTTTGACTATCCGGAATTAACATTGTAGATATCAACAATGTCTTTCTGACTAGTCGTAATTACATTTTGGATAGTTGGAATTGTCATTCAAGATATCTGTAACGTAATTGTTACTAGTCGAAACGACAGATAGAGATATCTGTAATTCAGTTTTGACTAGGCAAAACTAAATTACAGATATCTGCAATGACATCATTGAAAACGACATTCAACTCGTCATGCATCTTACATGACAATTGCAGATATCTGGAATTTAGTTTTGACTAGGAAGAATGAAAGATATTAGAAAGAAAAGAAGAAAGAAAGTGATTTTTCTACCAATGCGGGCCTAATATGGCAAGCCATTTGAACATTTAAACGCTTAGTTTGACTATCCGGAATTAGCATTGTAGATATCAACAATGTCTTTCTGACTAGTCGTAATTACATTTTGGATAGTTGGAATTGTCATTCAAGATATCTGTAACGTAATTGTTACTAGTCGAAACGACAGATAGAGATATCTGTAATTCAGTTTTGACTAGGCAAAACTAAATTACAGATATCTGCAATGACATCATTGAAAACTCCAGTTACATATATCTACGTCATTCCGCTTAGTCAAAACTTAATTTAAGATATCTGAAAAGAAACATGTAGATATCTTGAATAGATGTGAATTCCAGAATTGCGCCGCTCAAGGTGGCAGCATGTTGGAGTCGCTCTGTTACTTTGGTTCATATTTTTTTTCTTTTTTAAAACTTTAATTCTTCCATTTCTGGTAGAAACATTGTTTTGGTGGGCAACTGTTCTCTCTGGTTTTGAATGCTGTGCAGCTGGAAGGATTTTTGCTGATACTTTTTATTTTTGGACATTTGTTATGATGCGTAACCATGGCAACAAGGTGGTTTACAACTGTCAGCAGCTGATTAACATCACAAAAGCTCAAATAATACCTCAACTACAGCCACAAAACCCTGATGAGTTGAAAAGAAGACGCCATAGATCCAGAGCATCCTCTACATCAGACTGTCATACAACTACAGAGCGTCTTCAGTCAGAGGCTTCTTCAGATCTGCAGACTGCTACAGGAGATCATCCCTACCCACAGCCATCAGCATCTACAACAAATCTTTGAAGGAACTTGCATAATGAGTTACAACAACATTTAATTTCCCTTTGGGATTAATAAAGTAATTTTGAATTGAATTGAATTGAATTAAAGATAACTTGAACTGTAGTTATGACTAGTCAGAACCAAATTGAAGATATCTCAAACTGGAATTACAGATATCTACAATATAATTGCAGATATCCGTAATTAACATAGTGGATATCTGCAACTGAATTGTAGATATCTGTAATGATAAACCCCATACAAATGAATGGCAAAAGTGAAGTCGTTTGTCCTAGGAAGAATGTCTGAAAAATATCTGAAATGACAATTATGGATAGGAAGAATGTAGTTGCGGATGTCCAAAATGTTCTTTTTGACTAGGTAAAACTGAATTACAGATATCAGCAACACATATCCACTCTAGCTATTAAATGTTAAAACGGTTTGCCATACATTTCCAAACTTGCTTACTGCAGAGACTACTCTTAGCACAGATGATTGCACACAGAAACCGTTTCTCTTACGAGATGTTGTCAATTGCTCCAGAGAAAATGCAGCTTGTGAAGCTGGAATACCTCGCTGCAATGCCGTTTTTCACGTGCTATCGGCTGGCGTTTGCAAACCGCCCAATCCAGGAACACCATTTAGCTTCCTTGGCGCTGATTGGCTGTACCCCGACGAGCAGAAATAAGGAAGACTGTAGATGTTAGCTTCTCAGGTAGCGCTAAGATGGTTTCCGCTGTGTGTATTAATGAATATTAGGGATTTGTATTGGCAAGAATCTGGTGATACGATATGTATCACAATACAGGGAGGACGATACGATATATCGCGAGTAAGATGATGTATTGTGATTTTTAAAACTGTATTTAACTGTAGAAAAACTGTCCCATCATTCTAAACGCTCCAACCTGTTTCATACTTTAACACATCCAGTTTTATTACTAGATTCAGTTGATCCACTGGAACGAAGACGGTCACTAGCGGTCATACTTTTACATTTGACCTGAAAAATTATTGTCATCATTAATGGTTCCATTCAAAATCTAAAAAAATGAAATCAAAATCGATACATTGCTTTTGAATTTCGATACAATATTGTGACATTAAATATCGCGATATATCGGTGTATCGATATTTTCTTACATCCCTAATGAATATTAAGGTATCTTTGGGGTTTGAACTATTAAAATAGGGTTTTAGAGGGAGGCTCACGTATTTGCAGATTTCAGCTATTTGCGGATACCCCAGCTGGTTAGTGTGGTTCATTGGAGACACGTTGTGGCTGAAGTCATGGTAAAAAATGTTCAATCACGGCTATTTTCCTAATCTTACGTGGTCTTTATTTAAGGATGATCGCGTCTGATAGGAGAGGAAAACCTCCATGTGATGAAGCAGCTGATTCCCAGCGAAGGGAAAAGTGTTGAGTTAGTGTCTGCTGCTGATCTGGTGTGCAGTTAGAGACGCCCGTTAGCGGCTCGCTGATGTCTACAACAGAGGCAGAGAGGGCTGATGAAAGGCAGAGGAACCCTGCTTTATTGATCCCATTGATTCAGCCCTTACCTTTAAAGAATAGCCACCCCTCCCCCGTCCTCAGCGCCACCCCCACCTCAGAGCGGTCGACCCTTCCTGAATAATGTAACCGTGTGTTTGATCCTCACTGTAACCCAGGCTGAGAAAAAAAAAGCCTGATTGGATCGGTCTAGCGTCTCCCCGCCCCGCCGATGTGTCTGCAGCTTCTTTGGTTGATATAAAACGTTTCTTCTTCTGTGAACGGCTGCTGAATAAAAATCTATCTGGTCTGATTAATGAATCCAAGACAACTGAATCTGAAGCAGAAAGCCGTCCAACACTGTCTGGTGTGAACACCTCAAACCTTACCTTTCACACACATTCACTGTCTGCTACTGTCTTCTTGACAAAAACCATGATGAACGTCTTCGGTTTGCACCACCCCTTATCTAACCCTGATGGAGTCCCTGACTCTTCAAAATGCGTTGTTGTAAAATATCAACTAATCCGGCGCCACATCACTGCAAAAAACGATTTTCGAGAAAGTAAAAATCCCTTGTTTGTGGACATTTTTTCGTATTTTTTAAATATATTGTCTCATTTCAAGAAAGAGTTTCAAGAAAATATTCACTTGTTCCATTGGCAGATTTCTTTTAGCTTATTACAAGCAATATATATTAAATATATTTAAAAAATACGAAAAAATTTCCACAAACAAGGGATTTTTACTTTCTTGAAAATCGTTTTTTGCAGTGCAGGAATTTAGTTGGGGGAGCTTATTCTGGGGGGAGGCCAGTAAACCGTCGTTTTATTGAACCTCTTAGTCTCTTCATGTCCTGTTGGCGGTACGTTACATATTTCCGGGTCAGATCTGCCGTTTTTTGGTGACACCCTTTCTATGTACATATACATGTGGGGGATAATTGGATAGCTAAGATTCTCGTGATTCCAATGATCTATGCCAATCGAGGATACAATCATAACTGTGGACACTGTAAACGCTTTTGTCAAACACCTCAAAGCAAATAATGTGCAACTCACTGTTTGAAGCCTCATATCATTGACGGAACAGAGCCGCCTCGAACAAAAGAACGGTCTTTTTACATCCACAAGCGTCTAAATAATGTCCTCCAATAAAATAGCTGGTCCACAAGTCTTAACATCCAAAATCCAACATAATCCTCCACCGGACGCCTTCACAGTTTCCATTCTTGTATTTCTTACAAAGATTTCATCATAACTACTGTTAGCATGTTCATATTAGCATAAAAATAACACAACAGCACCCTTTTTCTTCTTCGTTGTGATGCTTATTGGCGGCTGGCAAACAACAAATTGGTGCATTACCGCCATCTACTGGTATGGAGTGTGGACCACAATGTCACTCGAGGTGGTACGTGCCTCCCTAAGTCTGGTGAGTTATTAGCATCGCCCCTGCTTGTGCTAGCTTTGCTCTTGTTTTCATTAAGCCAAGCTTTAATGTCCATTTTGGCATTAAACCGTATCTTATTATCTTATTCACTGCTTTCAAAAGTCCCAATTAATAGCCTACAGCCTCCCCTGCTGGTTGTGTTGGGTCAATACATTACATGGTTGCAATTTAATTAACAAGATATAGTAATCTGTCTTGTAAAAATGTAGGTAAAGGGACCCGATTGGGTGTTTTATGGCGGCGGCGGCGGCTGCTGGGTCCGCCTCCTCTGCTGCTCATTACACGCTCTGTCCGCCATGTTTGTTTTGAAACAGAGTTAGCCGATGACCGGAGCTGAGCGTTTGCAGATTTAAAGGCGTACACACACTCATAAAAAGGATGAAATCATAAACATGGTGCGGTTGTTATTATTAGCTGAAGTGTGTTGCTCTAACCCAGTGTTTCTCAAACTATGGGGCGAGCCCCACTAGTGGGGCGCAGAGGTATTGCAGGTGGGGCGTGACATCAATGGGATTTAAATAGTTTTCCCCCCTAGATTCTATCGTTGTGAATGTTTCACTGCACATTAAATTAAATCAACCAGCTCCCCCCTCTCACAAAATTACACACACTCAAACAAATTAGCAATTGTGATCATCATTGTAAACAGAACCGGGACCTGGAACATCGGGCTGGGAGTTTGACGTTGGAATATATCGCAGCAGAACAAAACGAGCTGAAGTAGCCGCATTATCAGAGATTCCATCTACAAAATGGACAAATATCTAAAAAGATCAGGGAACGTTTCAGAGTCAGAGAAGTCACACGGTCAACCACGGATCTTGCTCTTTATTTTATTTTATTTTTATTTATTTTTATTTTGTATTTTTAAAAGCTTTGTAAATTAGATAAAACTACAACTTTTATTTTTTCCAACTGTGAGCTGATGTTCTACATGTAGCAACTACTGACAGCATATATTTCTGAGCCGGTTTTATACCAAATCAAATCAAACTTTATTTATAAAGCACTTTTTATACAAGAAGTTGCATCACAAAGTGCTTTACAGATTAAAATGACCCCACATAAAACCACCTTCCCTTCCCTCCCCCACAGATTTAAAACCATGGTCACAGTTATACCCCCCTCCCCCCAACCCGTCTCCCATGCACACACACAGTTAAAAGAAAAAGTAAAAAAGGACATTGGGCCGAGTGCAGATGAACCATGCAAGGAAACGCCATCAGAGGAGCCATCTGCCCCGGCAGCAGTAGATTAACAGCAGCAGCCGAGGCACCGAAGCAGGGCACCCAGTGGAGGCAAGGCCAAGACCCCCACCTCCACCCAAGCTCCACCTGGAGAGCACCCAGGCAGCCACAGCTGACCACCGCTCCCGGGGCAGAGGGCTCCCACAGAGGAAACACTGGAACGGGGATTAAGATAAATTAAAGTATAAAAATAAACAGTAAATTAATGTGCTAAGATTAAATAGTAAAACTGATAAAAATATAATCATATAAAACATGCAGAGCAATTAAACAGACAGTAATAAATAACAATCAGTTAAAAGCTAAGCTAAAAAGGTGAGTCTTGAGCCTGGTCTTAAAAACATGAACGTTCTCTGCGGCCCTGAGGTTCTCCAGCAGCCTGTTCCAGAGGTGAGGGCCATAAAACTGGAAAGACGCCTCGCCATGAGTGTGTGTCCTGACTTTTGGGGTGACAAGGAGACGGCTGCCAGAGGAGCGCAGAGACCTCAAAGGTTCCTATGGTAAAAGCAGTTCAGAGAGATAAGAAGGCCCAAGACCATTAAGACACTTAAAAACCATTAAAAGAACCTTAAACTCGATCCTGAAATGTACGGGGAGCCAATGCAATGATTTTAAGACCGGTATAATGTGTTCCCGCCTCCTGGTCTTCATCAGGACACGTGCTGCTGAATTTTGTAGTAGTTGTAAACCTGATATACTCTTTTTGGGAAGACCAGAAAGCAGGGCATTACAGTAATCACTCCTACTGGTGATAAAAGCATCAGTGTCTCCATGTTGGCCCGAGAGAGAATGGGGCGGACTCTGGCGATGTTCTTTAGGTGATAAAAATCTATTTTAGTAATATTTTTAATGTGAGGAATAAAAGTCAGCTCAGAGTCAAAAATCACGCCCAGGTTCTTCACTTGTAAAGAGGGATTAAAAGACAGTGATTGTAGTTTTGGTAAAAGTTTCTCTCTCTGAGCCTCCGGACCGATGACTAAAACTTCAGTTTTGTCCTGGTTGAGCTGGAGAAAGTTTTCTGCCATCCAGGATTTAGTGTCTAAAATGCAGTTAAAAAGTGCATCCATTGGCCGTGTGTCATCGGGAGACATGGAGATGTACAGCTGTGTATCATCAGCATAACTGTGAAAGTTAACTCCATGTCTTCTGATGACACTGCCAAGAGGAAGCATATACAGGTTAAAAAGCACTGGGCCTAAAATCGAACCCTGGGGCACACCACATGTAATCCTATGAACCCTAGAAGAGCAGGTATCTAAACTTACCATAAAAAGTCCTGTCTGTGAGATAGGATGTAAACCATTTATGAACAGCACCAGAGAGGCCAATCTGTTTCAAACGGGTTAAAAGAATAGTGTGGTCTACTGTATCGAAGGCAGCGCTTAGATCCAGTAGAACCAACACTGTCACCCTCTGTGCATCATAGTTTAATCTAAAATCATTTATAATCTTTAGAAGGGCCGTCTCTGTGCTGTGGTTCACCCTAAAACCAGACTGAAATTTCTCCAGGACATTGTGCTCATTAATAAAATCATTAAGTTGAATTAAAACAATTTTTTCTAAAATTTTGCTTTAAAAAGGTAAGTTAGATACCGGTCTAAAATTGTTAAAATCTAAATTGCTCTTCTTCAACAGGGGCCTCACTACCGCCCCTTTAAAGGAGGCAGGAAAGACCCCCGTCTTTCCCCCATCATGGTTAAAATCTCATCTCTAAAAGATCCATAAAATTGCTTAAAAAAGGAATTGAGAATCGGGTCCAAAACACATGTGGTGGCCCTCACTGAGGAGAACACTTTATCAAGAGTCCCAGCTTCTACCAGGACAAAACTGTCCAGCGTTTCCTCTGGTAAAGACACACACTCAGATTTGTCTAAAAGCATGTTACTCTGAGAAGATAAAATCTTATATCTGATGGTGTCTACCTTCCCTCTGAAGTGGTCTGCGAACTCCTTACAAAGATTGTTTGAGGGGGTTTTAGGAAATGCAGTGGTAGCTCTGTTAAAAAGTTGATCAATGGTGGAAAAAAGGATTTTGGAATTATTTTAATGTTCCGAGATGATTTTGGAGAAGTATGAGATTCTTGAATTTCTTACTGCATTGTTGTATAATTTGAGAAGATCTGTGTATATTTGATGGTTTATTGTGGTTTTACTTTTCCTCCATTTTCTCTCTGCCGCCCTACAATTTCTCTTCATTTTTCTGAGGTTTTCATTTTTCCATGTCGGTGCAGCTTTAGATTTTAAACTTTTAACTTGTAGTAGAGCAAGCCGGTCAAGAGTGGACTGAAGCCTTCTGTTAAAATCCTTGACAATAAAATCACAGGGGGCAGGTAAAATAATAGGAGGATTCTTTTTTTAAATTTCCAGAAAACCTGCAGCCACTTCAGGGGTTAGATGGCGCTTCCTGAAAGTTCTCACAGAGGTCTCCTGCTGAATAAAACTGGTAATGTTAAAAAACACACAGTAGTGGTCAGAGACAGCCAAGTCAACAACAGAGGACACACGGGTGGACAGGCCATGCGTGATGACCAAGTCCAGGGTGTGTCCTTTGTTGTGAGTCGGCTGCATGACATGTTGGCTAAAATCCATATAAGTCAGGATGTTTAAAAAATCTGTTGATAAAGGATCTAAGATGTTATCTATATGTAGATTAAAATCACCAGCTAAAATGATCCTTTCAAAGGAGTTGTGCAAAATCGATAAAAACTCTGAAAATTCTTGAATAAAAAGTGCACTCTTTTTAGGAGGCCTATAAGTTGTGACACATAAAATCTGAGGAGTGCAAAAAACATTTGCATTATATTCAAAAGTAAAATAGTTATCAAATAAAACAGGTTTGGCGGAAAGTGTTGATAAACTTATAAAAGCAGTTCCGCCTCCCCTTTTGCTACTCCTCGTAGAATAAGTGAAGTTAAAATTAGGTGGGGAGGCCTCTGTAAGAACAACAGGGGCATCTGCACTCAGCCAAGTTTCTGTTAAAAATAAACAATGAAGATTATGGTCTAAAATCAGATCATCTATTATAAAAGTTTTGTTCAGCAGAGAGCAAACATTAAAAAGTGCCATATTAATAGTGATTGGGGATGGAGGGACTGTATGATTTACTGAAAGTGGGGCTTTTGGCAACTTTTTGAGATTATTTGGATTGCATTTGTTCGGTTTAGGATTTTTAGTCTGCTCTCTGCTGATAATAACAGGTATGAATGAGGTAGAACAAGGTCCAAGTCCAGTATGTGAGTTACTGTTAAAATCAGGGGTGAGTTCATAGGAGCAGGGACCATTTCCACATCAGGATGTGGCGGAGGAATCAGAGAGGGCAGAAGCAGCTGTGGCCAGTGTAGTTGACAGGGGGGGGCGTGGACATGCCAGTCTCAATGTCAGTGTACGAGTGCCTTGTCTATTTAGATGGAGCCCATCTGGTCCAAACAGGTGCTTCCTGCCCCAAAAAATGTTAAAATTGTCTATAAAACCAATATTGTGAACGGCGGTGATGGAGGAGAGCCAAGTATTAAGGGATAAAAGTCTGCTAAAACGGCAGATTCCTCTGCCGACAGTGGGAGTGGGGCCAGAAATAAAAACAGAGACATGTGTGTTTTCTAGAAGATTAAAAAGGTGAATAAAATCACGCTTCAGGAGCTCAGTCTGCTGTTTATAAACGTCATTGGTGCCAGTATGAATCACAGCTTTACTCACAGATTTGTGTTGATCAATGAGCTGCAGGATCTGTTCGGTAATGTCCGTGACAGTGGCTCCAGGGAAACACAGTGTAAGGGCTCCTCTCATCTTCACGTTTCTGATGATAGAGTCCCCGATGATGAGTGTGGTGGGCGGCGGGTCTGCAGGCGGATGTTTGCGCTGGGCAGAGGATCGTTCACCATCCAGGACTTGCTGTATGCCAGGTGGAGAAGCTTCCCCAGGACTGCAGCGATGTTTAATCGGTGCCGAGGGCTCGTTCTGTGGGTTCGGGGTGAAGTGGAGCACTCCTCGGCGAGTTCTGGCTGCAGCCCGGGGTTTGGCGTGATGTGGGGGGCTGCGGGAGTCCGGCTGTTGCTCCTGCTGCTGGGAGGGATTAGGCGGCACTCCTACAGAGCTACGCCGACCAGGGGCTGTCAGAGGAGGGAAATCCGCATCCAGGGCGCTGAAACGCCAGTGCGCAACCCCTTTTTCCAACTAATTTATACCCTTAAAAACATGTAGACTAACTCGGCTATTTAAATAAATAAAACACTTTAAAAATCAGGCGTGGTCACCCTTCTGTTAGGGCGATAAAAGCATGGGGGGGCTTGTGTATGCTCCTTTGTCCAAAGTGGGGAATGACAAAAAAAGTTTGAGAAACACTGGTCTAAGCAGTGCTGTCTGAATACATGTCAAAGCCTTCTTTAAATATAAATGAGCCTATTTTGCTGATTTTAAACATTCGGGAAGCAATCCATGAATAATTCACGATCGGTTATAACTTTCAATATTGATAAAGGTGTTAAACCCGAAGATTTACTAGTCTGTTATTGGGGTTTAAAACATGTCCTACAAATATTTTGCTTTGCGTTCCTTATCATTTCTGCACATGTTTCTGGACTCTGATGTTTATGTTTCTGAACCTCGGATCAGTCCAGCAGCCGGTCTGTTAGCTCACAGACCGGCCCAGCTACGTCTAAAGTCCAGGATTCTGTCAGGTTTAAACTCTGAATAAATAATAAAAAAAACAAACAAACAAACAGATTTTCGGACTGAGGAACATGATGTTCCTGACGCTCGTATCAACGGCGATCAGGGCGAACAAGCGGAATCAAACAGAACGGGCTGAAAAAGGAATCCTGGGATATTTATAGGAGAGTAAATACATTGATTAGAGGGTAGAGAGACAAATAAAATGTTACTCATTAGAAGGAAGCGGGTTTATACAAAAAGGAAATCACATAGAAAGGAGGGAATGCTGGTTAAACATTATTAGGTTCTACCTGAGGGTTGATTATGGTTCAGAAACAGAGGCGGGTAGTAACTAGTTACATTTACTTGAGTAACTTTTTTGGAAAGTTTTTAAGAGTAGTTTTGCTATGCCGTTTTTACTTTTACTTGAGTAATATTTTTAAGAACTAAAATTTCTGGATCCTCTACCCACTGTGAGTAAATTCCCTGAATGAAGAGCAAACATGTTTGAACCAAAGCAGACCTCCTGTTTCTACACAATCTTTGGTTGTCTAATATCATCTTCTGTCTGTTGAGCTTGTTGCATTTTTGAGGTCAAGTGAAGATACAGTAAACACCATAAATTGTCACTGGAAGTACTTTTTACCTTGTTCTAAGATACATATATATTAATTTCCTAATGTAAGTATTGGTATTAGATTGAAAAGAAAAAATACTGAGAAATGTGTTTCTTCTGCTTAGAATTTATTAATCTTTAAAATACCAGAATTTGTCCATAACTTTATATTTTTGCCTGTCTGATGACATAATTTAAAATATTAAATCAAGTAGGCTTTTTACCAAATACTTTTTTACTCGTACTCGAGTAATTTCTTTGTTCGCCTACTTTTTACTTTTACTTGAGTAAAGATATGTTGAAATAGTGCTACTCTTACTTGAGCACCATTTATGGGGTACTCTGTTCACGTCTGTTCAAGAAATAATTTAAAAGGTGAGGTAAATCAGATGTGTTTTTCATTATTTGTTGATTAGTTTTCAGAGCTCAGCACAGCTCACACTCAGGGATCAACAGCGCCACCTGTCAGCCTCGGTTAGGAACTAACATGTCTTTAAATCTCTTTCATTCACCTCGACAAAGAAAAGGATCGACAGGATCCCTCTCCCAATCGGCAAACATAAACCAACACAGAGGTGATGCAGATTTGATGAACTGACAGTGAGCAGCTCAGCGGTGTGTGTGTGTCGGGTGGTTAAACGCTGTGATAAGGAGCTGAGCGGAGGCCAGAGGAGGGACGTATGTGTCTGTGTTTACAGCCAGGGTAGCTTCCCCTTACATAACAGTTCTGTTACCGAGTCCTTAACCCAATTCGTATTGATCAGTCGGGCTCTGACTTGTGCATACTTAATTGAGGGAGGTAATAAAATCAAACACACCCAGACCACCTCGTCTGCCCCGACTGAGACGCGCCAGGAGGTGCTAATGTCACATTTATCAGCTTTTCCTCCTTCATAAGAAGGTTCTTCTTCTGTTTCGTACAAAATATTACATGTTGCTATAAACCACCCCTGGTTTATACAACATACAACCTGCGGCTCCGGAGCCCAAAATGGCTCCTTGGACCTTCCCCAATGGCTCTTATTGGCTAAAAATGAATCAACTATCGTGTAACGGCACACAAAAATCACGGTTCAGTATGTTTTTTGGTACACTTTAATCAAGAAAAATAAATACAAATGTTCATATGACTTTTTTTTTCTTTTACTTTGATAAGCATTAAACAAAGAACCTTTTTTCCCCCATGAATTCCTTCCTTTCAATTCCTGAAATTAATTAGACCTATTATGTTCTATGACTTAAAAAAAGTTGAAAGTATAGAACTGACTGGAGATTTGATTCGATTTAAATAAATAAAAAATTGTACAAGCAGACATAGCCAGAGTAGAAAACAATATAACCACTTGAAAACAGTCGGTGTTAATATTTGGAAATATTTGAAGGTCTCATTCGAAACTGAGGCTTCTTCAGTTTCACTGCAACACAGACTGCTACAGGAAATCCTTCCTGCCCACAGCCATCATCATCTATAACAACTCCTTAAAGAATTAATTATATGAGCTACACCAACACTTACTTTCCCTCTGGGATCAATAAAGTATTTTACAATTTTGAATTGAATTTACTCGTTTCTTCAATAAATTTGCTGTGGTGTCTTGAGAGTGGTTTTCTGGGGAATAAATGCTCTGGCGCTCCTGTTTCGGGAGGTTGCGGTTTGTCGGAGGAGTGGGTGGGGGGAAATATCCGGATTACGAGTCTTAATAATATTCATGACATGGAAACGTCTCGCCTCTGATTGGCTAACAGCGATGCGACTTTTACGGCGCGTTCACACGTTTGAAGCGTCATGGGCGTCCGGTTTACATGTAAAGTCAATGCAGAGGCGCGCTGACGGGCTGCAGGCTTTCTGCGTCACGTCAGAAGCAGATTTGCGTCACGAAAACACATTTCTGCCTCATTCACGCTTGTTTGACACGTGTCATTCTATGTGATGCATTTTGTGCATTCGTGTTTCACCAGCGGGTTTTGCGTCTGCCGCTGAAGTTGAAAAATCTGAACTTAAGCGTCAATTTGTGCCGGGTCAACCTAATCAGGAGCCTGGTGATGTAGTGTCACGTAATGCTGTGACCGAGTTCACCGTCAAAACATCGTCTCCTCTAGCTCCTCCCACAGGTTGTGTATTTTCGGTTTGACGCGCGTCAAAATATACTAATTCGCCACTAACCAATTCGCATTGGACGCGCGTCGAGGTGCGAATGTTCAAGCGTCCAACTTGGGCGTGCATTGCATTTTTGACACTTTGGTGTGAACGCACCGTTATGCTGCCTTCAAACAAATAACTAACTTAACTTACTTCACTGGCGGTGTTCCAAGACAAATTCCAACAGTTTCTTCCTCAGCTCCTCTTTGTTTGGTTAAAAAATGCAACGCTCATGTGTTGTCCCCACAAATAACACAAGCCCAAACGTGTTCCACCATGTGTGGAGTTGCTAACGGTTAGCTTCCACCAGCCCAGATGCCAACTTTTAGCTTCTACAAGCAGAGACGCGCTCTTCTCTCTCCTGGCTGCAAAACCAATACAGCCTTCCCGTGAGCGGTCGCAAGCCAAGGTGGACGGGGCCATGAATACTAATTTTCCCTGTGACATAGAAGGGACTGGCTTTTTCTGACTCGCTCGTTTTTACCGTCAATTTCCTTTCTGCGGCAAATGCAGGCAGTGGCGGTTGTAGAAAATGTTCACTTACAGCATATGCAACTCCGAGTGACCGATCGTATTTTAAAAGAGAACAAGTATCACACTGTTTCTCAGTGAACGAGATCTTTACATAATACTTTTCCCATATTTGAGAATAGAACATGCTTAAATCAAATTCGACAGCCTAGTCTCCCAGCTGTACTTGAATGCAGCATGGGCACCTGTTGGGAAAACCCCTTCTCATCAACGGGACTTCCACCGACTGGCGACACATACCGCCCGGTCGTAACAAACGGGTAGCGGAGCGCATCGTTCACATTTGTGTTTCTGTGTGTGGCAAAGATCCCGTAGGTCACATCAACACAAAAACTTCAATAATGCTGAGCAAAGTGAGAGCTCACACCGAAATCCTCACTGAGGAGGATGAAGATGAAAACTAAAGACTTCAAGTTTACACTTTTTTACTGTCTTTTTGACACTTTTATGACACTGAAAAGAAAATACTTGTTTTCTCAGCATATTATTTCATATTTTTGTTACATTTTTGTCCAGTATGACTTAAAAAGAGAACTATTATTGTTACTGGTAAATGTTCTAATGTGGAAGAGTAATTATTTCTACTACTGATTAATTTCCAGAGATTTTAAAATCATTTTTGTACTTGTTAAAGCCTATCTGAAGTTTGTTATTTAAGCGTTCATTCTAACCACTTGGAGAATCAAAAAGTCAGTGTCCTCTTTTTTTGGTCACCCTAAGTAAACTGAATGAATATAACAAGCTAACATTAGCATCGTCTACATGCTAGACGATTAAAAGTGACTAGACTACTCCATCCCTGGCTGGTGTTAAGGTTTTCTATGGCTTTAAATTGTCAAATTTTCAAAAGGCACTAAATGTTTCCTTCACACCGTTCCTGACGGTAGACCTGGACTGACCGGTGATTTTCAAAATAACAGAAAAATTGCAAAATTATCCTTTATTCATTCAAGTTTCTTTGAAGACAAACGGTAACTTTAATTCTCCTTCTTTTCCAACCCCAAACCCTGATTTCCTCCCTCTTTTTCACCCCCCAGCATGCAAACGGAAGGAGCAGGACACGGGGAAGGATCGCAACAACACACCAAAGAAGTCGCGGCTGGTCTTCACCGACCTGCAGCGGCGCACCCTGCTGGCCATCTTCAAGGAGAACAAGCGGCCGTCCAAGGAGATGCAGCTCACCATCTCGCAGCAGCTGGGCCTCGAACTCACCACAGTCAGCAACTTCTTCATGAACGCCCGTCGCCGGAGCCTGGACAAATGGACAGACGACGGAGCCAGCCCCGGAGCCCAGTCCTCGGCATCCAGCACTTGTACCAAAGCATGATAGAAAATGGGGAGGGGAGGCAACGGGGAGGGGTCTTCAGCTGGAAAAAATGGAGATACGGGGATGGACTGGGGGCACGGGGAGGGGTAGGGGGGTGAGGTTTTAAGGTTTCGTCCGGTTGAAGCGAGACAGAAAACCAAACTTTTTACACGATTTTCTCATTTCTTTCCTTGAGGGTACAAACAGAGAGAGGGGGCTGCTCACTGCCACGACTTGTAGCCAAATCGCCTTCTGCAAATTTAGCGTAAACCCATAAAGTAAAGCTGGAGGGTAAACTCATTAAAAACATACAGAAACCTCACTTTGGTAGGGGGGAGACTTCAACTGCTGACGTCTCCTTTCAGGATGAGAGGCCGACACACACTAGCCCAAAAACCAAAGACTAGAAGACAATAAGTGTTTTCTATTATGCAATATAAGCTAGGAAACAACCAAACAAGAAACCGAGGAAAGCTTTATGACTCCAGAATGTGATAGATGCTCTGGGACGTTTTCTCTGGAAGGCCTGTTCTGCTCCGGCCCTCAGATATCCAAAGACGTATCAGGAGTCGGGTTTCAGAAACCGCATCGCACCAGTTCGAGCCAAGCAATAGACCGTTTGGGTCACTGAGAGGACCTTTATATTCACCAAACCAAGGACAGACGGAGGGAAAAGAAAGGTGCACAAAAGTTTTCACCTAACCAGAATTCCTAACCTTGAAATAACTCAACTCAGTTGTCCGCGTTGAGAGATTTGACTCTTTAAAGAAGGTGGCGCCGATTCTTTATGCAAGCACAAACATTCATTGGACAAACCAACATTTAGCTCAAGCTTCATCAGTATCCCTGGTGTTAGGTGTTGTATTTGGATTATCTACACGTGAGTGAGCACAACCTCGAAGCACACTTTCTTTTGCAATAGAACCGGAGCCGACGGCCGACCCGAGTGGGCTTCGCATCTTAGAAAACTCAGGATGCCATTTATTTTCTAAACAGTGGCTGAAGTCCATTCGGCGCGCGCCTCGACATGTCGTGAAGTAGTCGCGTACCCCACACATCCAAACAGAGCTGCTTTCTGCAGAAGAAAAAACACAACTTTAAAGAGTCATTTCCCAAAGTGTTCCCACCCCGACCCGCCCACTGTCTGTTAAGCATCGGCTGACTCTAGTTCACCCCGGCTTCACCAATCACCGTATCGTCCAGGTAAGCGTCTGTGATGGCATCACCTTCCACCAATCACCAAAGCAGAAGTTTCCCTCTATAATTTATGGTGTAATGTAGATCAATTCCTGGTGATGTTTAGGAACCCTAATGGAGTTTTCCAACAGTGGGAATCAGAGTTTCTTCCTGCCCTTGGAACTGAAATTTGCGAGGCAAGATTATCTGTGTCCTCCAAAATGATCAGAGGACTCCTGAAGGAAACCTTAAACACGACTCCACCAGAAACTGAAGATGCTTTTTGGAAGCGTCTGACTGCCATCACAGTCACTCCCAACCAGTGGATCCGGTGGACCACCTGAACCCAACGGAGGACTGACTAACCAGGCGCATCAGGGCCTTTGTAATAGTTAAAGAGGACAATCTAAAGACGATGCCTGGCAAGTCTGTCCTTTCCTGAGGGTCAGTGGGCCGGAAAACCAGAAAATAGCTCCCAAAGCTGGAAATAAATCATTTAATTAAATAGTCTTCAGCCATAAATTCAGCCAATCCATTGATCCAAATCATTTAAAACCCCGATGTAAATACCAACGCACCCCAAAAACGTCAACAGCCACCGCTTTGAGCTCTGTTTTAGAAGTCCTTACATCCGCCATCGCCTCATCAATCATCTTTTCACTCAAGCTATTAAACCAAAAAAAATGAAACAAAACCAAAGCAAAGGCGTCAGTCAGCAGCCCCTGCTCCCTTTAGAAAATCCAGGCTGGAGACTTGGCCTGATTAGAGGCAGCCAAAGGCTTTAAGAACATTTTAAGACAACAAAAAAATGGACTCTTGAGACTTTTTCTATTTATTGACAAATCGAAACCAAAGAAAACCTTTTTTCTGCACCTAACTGTTCCAACAAATGGGGGGAAAAAAACTTGGATGAGAATTATTACCAAAAAAAAAAAAGGAGAAAAAAAACTACAAAAAACAAGAGTGGCGACGATGTCAAGGAACGAGGATATGAAGGAAAGTTCGACGGGCGGACGACATCTCCGGAGTAGCAAAGTAGCTTTGTTGTGTCTGATGGTGCATCAGGCAACTTTGGGACAGAAAAGGGTAAAAAAAAAAAACACACACGGGAAGGAGGGAAGAAACAGAGAACGCCATCACCGTTTTTTCTTCTCTCCGACCCACCAAAAAGGCAGAACATTAATGTGTCTCTCACGGTTGAAGGGTGTCTTTAACGTGTGCCTATGCAGTTTTTCAAAGTAAAAAAAAAAAAAAAAAAACGGTTTAAAGAACAACAGAAACCTCATCAGCTAACAAACCAAAGATTCACCGTTGAGTCCGGTAGCAGTGCTCCTCCCCCTCTAAAAGATCAACAGCGACCACTCTGGTCCACCACAGCATGATGCATAAATATATTCTCCAATATGAAACCCCTCCTTTTTTTTGGTTTTCAGTCGTCCAGAATGTTTCTTTTTATACGGAAATAGCTCGTGAGCGAACTACCTGACGATACATTTCAAATTAAAACTTTCCGTGAAGCACTTTTAACGCTGAAACACGTACGATTCTCAGTCGTTATGTGTTTCTACATGAATCTTTCTACCTTTGACATTCTCCACCGTATTATGTAATTCTACTTTAAGCTGTTTTACCAAAACTGGAATTTTCTTTAGCTTGATAAGTGAGAATTATCTTTGTTTTATGATTTATTTATGCTTAGCTGGATATTCCAGCCAGACTTTAACGAATGAACCATCTTTTGGAGGAGCGACAGTGGGGATGCTATCTGAAACGTACAGTGCATACCAAAGATTTTTTGCTGTACTACCAGTAGCATGCTGAACCTCTTTCTTTCATACCTTATGAGTCTGATTAGGGTTATTTTCTATTGCAGCTTACGTTTTAACTTTTCAGCTCAAATCGTAAACAAAGCAGCCAAACTCAACTTTTTTAAGGGGTTGGATCTCGAAGATTGGCCGTTATTTGGTCAAAACAAACAAATCTAAAATGTTGGTCAAACAAAAAAAACAACTTGAAAATTATCAATAATGATAATAATAATACATTTAAAAAAAGGTGTCAAATAAAATGATTTAATTTGGTACAATTGCTAAAGCCTGGGTCCCTATACGCTTCTTACGGTCAAAATTCCAGATTTTTCCAGAACCCTTTGGTTGTTTTTAAGCAACGTCGAAGTGCAAAACCTTACCATGAATATGAGGGACACATTTTTACTTCAGTCAGGTTTTAATTATAAAATCTGAATAAAACCATAGACTGTATGGAGGACGGACGAATGGTGGACAAAGGGACGAATGCACAAATCCATGGCTGGATGAACATATGGATGGATGGATGGATGGATGGATGGATGGATGGATGGATGGATGGATGAACCAACCAATATCTGTTGGACTTACAGAAAGCAGGACCAACTGATGGATGGATGGATGGTTGGTTGGTTGGTTGGTTGGTTGGTTGGTTGGATGGATGGATGGATGGATGGATGAACCAACCAATATCTGTTGGACTTACAGAAAGCAGGACCAACTGATGGATGGATGGATGGATGGATGGTTGGTTGGTTGGTTGGTTGGATGGATGGATGGATGGATGGATGGATGGAAAGAGGGTTGATCCAGAGTACATAGGAAGCCTGGAAAGCTAACGCAGGAGCTGAACAAACGTGGTTTAGTCTTAAATATGAGAGTCGCTGCTTTCTTGGGTTGAAAAGTTAAAAACAGATAATATCTTTAGCACAGAACGGGTTGTTATAGCCAACCATACAGGGGAAATAATTCAACGTGCAAAAACATCCATAATCACCAAAACCCACGTTAGCTTGCTGTCCGAGGGGGAGGAATCATGCTGCTGATCCATTTATACAACAACAACAAATGAAACAAAACCAAAAAAAAATAACACCAAATCTCCAACTGCTGAGAGAAACTGCTGAAATCTCGGTCAAATAGCTTTATCCTTAGTTTTCTGTCTGTGTTTTTCTGTATGTGAAGCTTGTAGTCCAAAGAAATCCTCCACACGCCTGATCCCGCCGCGTTACCGTCCGCGCGCGTGAGCGCCGGAGGGGGGGGGGGGGGTTGGCTCGGATCAGGGCTCAGAGGGTGGCGGCCATTTTTTTCATGTCATTCCCACTTTGCAGTTCTGTCTAGATGTAATAACGGCTAAATCTGCCAAACGTAAAAAAAAAAGAAAAAAGATAAAGAAAAAAAAAAGAAGAACACGAGATAACAGGAAGAAAAATATGAAACCAAAAACTGTCCCAAAGAGGTTTTCACTGCTCGTTTATTTGCCAATTACATTTACCACTAAAGGTACTTACTATGTTTCTGCAATATGTGATTTTTTTTATTTTATCTTATGTAATTTGTTTTTAATTGTGAAGTAATTTAAGCGAACAAATTTTGTTGCCAAATCTCCCTGGGTGACGGATTAGCTTTGCCAAAGTTTACACTGTACGTTCCCTTTTCTTTCTGTTGGATGCCATATTTATTTATGACGTGTTTTAGAACACAATAGTTTTGTACTTAATAATTTAATGTTATTTAATTAGATGTAATTCTTTTTTTTCTTTTTTTACTGATGGATATTTATGGGTATTTAAGAATGTTAGTTGCATCAAAGATGCAGTGCTTATTCCAGGCCTGTTAATTTATTCCTAGATAGCTTTACTTTACAAGGCAAATGAAGCGTCGTGTTATGAATGTTTAGACCTAATGACAGAACAATGTAGGAATGTCAGATTAGACTTGCATACTTCTGAATGTCAACACTTGCTCTCACTCTCTAGCCAGTTTAGCATTGATGTTTACTTTTATTTGTCCTGGTTCTGATTTGTTATATTCTTTTTTTTTTTTTTTTATCAAAAACGAAACAAAATCTCTTGATGAGAAATAATAATAGCTACTGAATGATGAGCACTGCATCTGCTTTTATTCTTATTTCGCCACCGTTGAACGAGCAGCGATTTTTATTCCAAATTGACGTTAGCGTTCAGGTAAAGTACGGGGGCCACACGCTGGTATAAACGGACCCACCAATGACAACAGGAATCCTTAAAGGGCCAATAAACTGTGTGTTTACCTCCACACAGCCATATCCTCCCTGGTTAAGCTCTTAATCACGCATTTATAAAGATGTACTGATCGGAAATACGGCTTAACTCTGCATGTAAAGCCATGTTTTTTCTGCTTTCTGAAAGAGGCAAAAGAAGATATTTAAGTAAAGTGAAAGCAATTTCTTTGTGACCATAGATGGTCTTGTAGAGCATTCACGCAGCTCTCAAAAGTGGAATATTTCTTGATTTTTGAAACCATGATGAATTATTACCAAACTTTTTCCACCTTTTAAGTGACCTATATCCTGGTTACGTACGTGTGCACATCCTTTAAATAATACTTCTGTCAGAATTCCACATCAAAAACTCCAGTACCATCAAAAGGAAAAAGTAACCCAAACCATGATACCGCCACCACCATGCTTCACTGTAGACAGGTGCTCATTTTGGTGATGTAAGCCGCTGTATCAGTGGCAAATATACATTTTATGAGGTCCGCTTTGGTTTTTCAGACCATAGGAGATTCTCCTACGAGATTTTGGAGATTTCAGCCTCAACTGAATGTCTTCTTTGGAAGATGTATTCGTCCAGAGATACCGAGAATATAGCAGATTGTTGTTACACCTGGAACTAGGGGTGTAACGATACATGTTTTCATATTCTGCGCAAGTGTACCGAACAAATTCAGCTGTTTTCTACCTGAACGCATGCAGAATGTTCATGTGCAGAACTCAGAGCGCAGTGCAACGTTCTGCAGCGCAACTTTAAAAAGCGACACCAAAACAAAACAGAAAGGACCCCCAGTTATCACCAAGCTCTGCTATTTAGGAACATTAATGGTTTCTCATGCAGCTACAGTAGAAAAAGAAAGATGAACCAGAATTTGGTCAGCGAACGCATCTTCATCATCAACTAGGCTGTCGAAATATCAAAACAACTCCAAATTGATTGACGCGTGTTTTATTCTCAAATATGGGCGAACTATTAAAGTACAAAAAAATCCAATTAGATCTTCAGTTTGTTTTATATGTTCAACTTTTCTAAGCTATGGCGCATAATAAAGTCAAATGAATTTCAGGAAATGAAATGAAAGAATTCAGGAAGAAAGCTTCTTTGTTTAATGCTGATCAAAGTAAATGAAATAAAAAGTCATTTGTGTTTATTTTTCTTCATTAAAGTGAACCGAAAACGTACCGAAACTTTCAAACCTCAAATACGTACAGAACAGCAACGTTTTTCCAATTAGATTCATCCTGATAAAATATCAGGATTAAGCACCACTCAGACAGCTGGACTTTATTTCAGATTCACAGCAGGTGTGAACTTAGGAAGACTGAACACTAAAGTTTCAGTTTTATAATGTGCACACTAATGCAACCAGGTTATTGCACCTTTAATGTTTCATCCCCAGTTTGTTCAGTTGAAATGAACAGGATAAATGTTACATTAGAGGTGGAGAAACTTTGAAAAGGATTAATCAGGGTCTCATTTTTTCTTACGCAAGTTCGCTCGAGGCTGACTACCTGAGGCTGACTACCTGAGGCTGACTACCTGAGGCTGACTACCTGAGGCTGACTACCTGAGGCTGGGCTTGTGGGCTTATCCAGGTTACTTTAAGAGGAAAATACCTGCTGTGATGTCACTGTGTGAATGCAAACACACCGATTTGTTTGAGACAACGGAGAGGTCCCGTTGAGCTAGCTGCTTCCATGATCCAAGTTGTCTGTGCGAAAAAAGACATTTATAAATAAATAAAAATGTATTCCTATTTCAACAGTGAGATCCAGAGAGGCTACCTCACTCACTTTCCATTTGTCCTCTTAATTGTGTTGATGAAACCAAAGAAACCAAAGCTTTGTTTCCGCGTTGGTACGGTCTGCGCTCAGCTACCAGTTGCTCTGTTCCTCTGAATTATACCAAATATTACAAGTTTCCTCACGTTCTTCTTCTTTTCTCTTTCTTTACCCATCATTCCAGCTTCGTTTTATTTATTTTTTTATGGTTGCCGATCAATGGGTTTAGCAATTTTAGGACAAACGGGGGCAAATTCAGTTTAAAACGCATTTCATTTTCTGTTGTACGGGTTTATCCCTCTGTTTGGTACGGGTAAACAAACTAATTTTTTATCTGTGAATTTATTTTTGTCATGCTTACATTTTTGTAATTACTTATAAGAATTACTGGTCATAAAAATTTTCAAATCTCATAATATTTCATTCAATTACATAATATTATCTGAAAACATATTTCGGATTCCCATTTGCACCATTTGACTCATAAAACAGGAGAATCTGATTCCTGATCTAACCAAAACACCTCCTAGTTACTTCCTGCTAGTAGATATTATTCACTGGACTCATATATATAATATAACATTTTCTTACAGGAGAATATAGAAAACAACATAAATGCATAACAACTAACTTTTTCGACGGAGGTTCAACTATAAAAAGGGACAAAGGCTACAGATTAGTTGAACCTCTTTGTTGCTATTGTCGTTAAAGGAGAACAAACGGCGCTCATTGTTGCAGACGCCACACACCTGGCTCCTTTCTTCATCGCCGCCAGCGTTATGGGCTGTTTTTAATTAGAGGGCTAGTTGCTAGCGCCTTTCACGCTGCACAGCAACCACTGTGTAGCAAAACATTCTGGCTCCGTGTTTCTTCAGCGCTTCAGAAATCACTCTGAGCCTTGTTAGTGTCCAGGTCCGGAAAGTGCAATGGACACAGGACAGAACATCTTTACAACACTAATGATTACTCTCTTGGTTTTTAAAAAAAAATGACGACTGGAGTTCACATAATGAGGCAATAAGGTTATGTTTTCATCCATAGCGCTGTTTTCGAGGCAATACATGACAAATAAAAATTCATCCCTCATTTAACCACACAGATATTTTCATATTCCTACCAAAAAGAAGCCTCAACTCTGTGCGAGATTTGACTTTAATAAAGTCATAACATGTTCATAACTGTTTTATCTTAATGTTTAAAATCTGAGCCCAAACACTTTCTAAAAATGCTTTTTGTAACCAGTCATGCTGGTGTAGATTATTATATTTATTTAAACTCTCTTTAGGTCTCGATTGGCTTTGGCTTCCGGTCTGACCAGTAAATGTATATAGTTGCAAGACGTCAAAACAAAAGTCAGCAAATTACTAAAATTCATGACAGAAGGATGAGGCTCTCGGTTAAAAAAGTGAAATTTAAAGCTATTTTTCCCTTTTTCTTGCTTTATACTCAGGTTTAGATCATTCTAATGCTTGGTTAGACGTATGCAGCACCGTTTCTAGCTGGATATGGCCATTATTATACTAAATAAAATAAAATGGGTTGCCATGGAATCTTGGCAAATAGTTAATTAAATTAATTATGTTGGCAAAGTGAGGTAAATCTGTCTTGTTTTACTTTTGACCAACAATATTAACCCAACCAACCAATCAGTAGATAATTCTTGTTTCTCAAATTATTTACATTGATTCAACCAAAGCTAAAGCTACGGTCACAAGGGTTCTTTGCGAACGATGGCACGAATCTTCCAGTTCGTACGAAATCTGGAGTTCGTGGACATTCGTGGAGGGGGGGGCGGAGCTTCCTGCAGACTTTGTGGGAAGTCGGTATGGCTGCTGTTCAATGCGTAAGAACAACTTGAGGCATTCTTGAGACAATCCAGCGTTCTTATGTTGACTTCTCTTGTAAAGGGGCTTGAGAAGACATCTGTTGTGAATCGGCGCTGTACAAATAAACTGAATTGAACTGACTTGTGTTCTCCGTAAGGGTGCCTTGGAACCTTCCCACGGTATACTTACGGCCATCTTACGCAAGTTTTTGTCGAAAGGTGGCCCGTACAGCAACTCACACCAGTCTCAAGTCGTTGGTAGGAGGATCCCACGGCTTTCGGAACGTTTTGTCGGGAAAGAGGTGGTCACTCCGGTATCCCCAAAACACTAGGTTGCGATCATCACACCTGCAGGAAAACCTGTGGAATAGTTTGTTTTTTTAATTTTCGAGATCACAATAATGCAGAGAAGACTACAGCAGTTACAGGACGAAGAAGGAGGAGATCTAGCGGTTGGCAGCCGCTGCTTTCATTCGGCAGCAGCGGGAGGACCTGGAGACAAGACAGCGACGCCGGTGAATGCGGAGGCCATGAGTACGGAGGCGGCACCTCTACAGCCTTTACGAGACTCCATTCCATGAGCTGGACCGCGAGTGGGAAGGTTTTATTCGCCCCCTCAAGAACTCAGAGAACGGGGAACTTGTATAAACGTCGAACAATCTCAGTTCGTACGACTTTGAAGAACCCACAGAACAACTTAAGGCCCGTTCACACCGCCCAAAACGTCAACGCCCAGAACGGGAAGATGACATGTAAAGTCGACGGTTGAGGCCGTCAGAGTCTCTGCGGTGCTTTGTGTGCTTTGGCCGTGGCAATTTTTGAAACTTTTGCTGCTTTTCAAGCTTCAAAGCGGCAAAAGCCAGCAATGCAGAAGTTGAGCTAGCAGAACTTTCGGCGCCGCCCCCTAAGCGTCAACCAATCAGAGCGTCTCACTGTAGTGACGTCACTACACATTTAAAGTAGCGCTGAAAGTAGGGCTGAAAGCAAATGGTTAACCTCTCCAAACTCAGAACGCCTCTCAAGAATGACGTGTATCCCTAAACGGCGCTGATGCGCCCGACGTCGTCGTTGTCTGGCTTTATTTAGCAAATAAAGCCAAGCCACTCTCTCTATATGATCCGCCATTGTTTAAAACATCCGGCAACAGAGGAAGCCCCGCCCACGTTCTCTTTTTTTTTTTTGTTCAGCAAGCGGCGGGCTTTACAAGCTTCAGGCTTAAATAATGTAAACGCTTCAAACTAGTCGCTTTGTGAGCGCGGTGTGAACCCGGCATTAACGTGTTTTTGCGGCATACTTACGGCCGCCATAGGAACATGAGATTCTGACATCGTGCGTTGTTCTGTGGTTTTTCCTAATCCTAAGGCATTCGTACGGAAGGTTTTCGTGGCATATTCGTAGAAAATCTTGGACAAGACCATCGCCCTGGCTACGAACCGGCTACGCATGTTGGATTCTTGTATGGCTGGCTATAGGAAGCCCTAAAATATGGTTTAAAAAATAGTTCGTAGGGTTTTCACAGCCGTTCGTACGGGTCATTGTGACTGTAGCACGAGTTAGCATCTTTACTTCTTGTGTTAAACGTTTTCAACATGATGAAAACAGCAAATAAAGACAACCTTTAACATACAGGTAATTCCTACAATAATCTGAAAACCATTCGTGTGAAAGTCAATGTTACAAAGGAAGGAGCTGATCCACGCATCAAAGAACTGGAGCATTAGGAGGGGTTTATAACAGCGCAGTTTTATGCTCATAACGTATTTATAAAGGCACAGATCACCAAGGGCTCCGGGAGCTTTATAATTCATAATAAATTATGCCAAATAAATATACATTTACTCTTACACTCAGATCGAATTACGTGAGATTTGGTTAATAAAAAATTTTAAAAAATTATTCCGTTTTTTTCCTTTTTATTTGTTATGCATCCATGTAAATTAATTTTTTACTAATACCTAAAAAAAACAGAAGTAAATTACATTTATAAATTCCTAGTCACACAATAATCTTAGGGTGAATTATTAGACCAAAGTGGAAAATCACATCATTGCCTTGAGGTTTGCTTTAAACACCCGTTACCTGTAGAAAAACAAGAAAACATAAAAATATATTTAAAAAATCAGCTGGCATTAGTTTAAACTAAGCAACCGATACTGAGAAATCAAAATACCAAAGTCATCTTGTTGTTTTTTACCTTTAACTATAAAGTATTTAAAAAACTCTCCTATAAGCAGATTTTTTTTGTTTCAGCTAAATGAGTAAATAGGTAAACTTCCCAATATATATAAATTTATTTTTGTTTTTTGACAGCTGGATTTATATCAGAAAGAATCGTTACAAGAAAGAAAATTGAAAAGAAAATTCATTAGCCTGTTTGTTCTTTTTACTCTTTAATTTCTATCATTTGAGTTTTTCTGTCTGTTTGAAAGCTGAATTTACATAAGAAAAAAAACTCAATGATAAATAAAATTTAAGCATCTTCAAAAGTTCGAATTGGTCTTCATAAAAAATAACATAAAAATATTGCATCCAATAAGTTTTAAAAGATGTTTAAATAACAACCAACAACAAAAACAGCTGGAGGAGCCAAGCTTCAACTGTGCAAGAAATCCTCAAGTCCTTCGGTTATTTTTTACCTTTACCTTCAAAGGTTTTATTTAATTCCTTTTTCCTTCTAGAGTCTCGTTCTGTTAGTCCTAATGTTTACCTTTGGCCAGCTGAATTTACATCGGAAAGAGTTCAAACCTTTTGAGAAGTTCCAATAAGAGTCTGTAAATAGTAGAACATTTCCCACAGAGTTTAGTTTTAGTAAGTTTTAAAGGATATAAAAAGGTACAAGTTGGTTCTCAGGTGACTTGCAAAGTAAACAGTTCAGAAGCCTTCTGGTTCTTTTTTACCTTCGAAGATTTTGTATCTGTTTTTTTTTTTCTATTGTGTTCTTGGGTCATTATATATTGAGGTTTTTTTTCGAGGAGCTTTCCGTTTGCCTCACTGGCAGACAGACGAATAGGGAGTGATGCTATGATGTAGTAGACTGTTGGGTGAAACACCAACCCTAGTTATTAGTTGTGAGAAGAAAATCTGAATTTTTGGCCTCATTACTTTTCCTTTAAAAAAAAAAAGAATTTTGCTGTTAAGTATAAACATTTAAAGCAAAAAGAAAAACAACAAAAAACTGTATTTTGCAATAATTTAACATGTCATTAATTTGTGAAGTGAACATAGGATTATGACAATCTTGATTAAACAAATAAAAAATCCAAATATGGAAAAAACTTAAGTGCTACAGTATTTTTAACTGCTTCAGAATATCTTCATTTTTAAGCGCAAATTCCGTCAAATACGGTTGGAAAGCTTTAAAGTCCGGGGAGACGAGCGTTGATGAGCGCAGACCGTGCCGTCCTCACCAAACCGTTGCAGATATACCTCATAGACACTAGTGTTAGAAAAAACAATGTTATATTAGCGTGTGTCATAAATTATTCACTTCTTTTTTTTAAATAACTGTAATCTAAAACGTTAAATGTGGGGTTAAAAGCTTTGTACAATTTTATTTTTATTTGTATTATTTTATTTGTGATAGTTTGAAATGATGCGCTGAAACCAAAAATAAGAAATGCTTGTGTACTCTATGCTCTCTTTCTTGTTGATGTATTGATGTTTTTTCTCTGTCCCTAATGCCACACGGAGACAGGAATACATCGTTTGAAAATGTATTATTTTGGTGTCCGCTTATTTTTGATGTCGCCCATATGGATGAGGTTTGGACCGACAGTATCAGCCCTAGAATAATGCGGTTTACTTTAATCGTTTTTTTCCACTCACATTTGTTTATACATTAGTAGCATCACACAATATATATCTCATAGCCAAAGTTTTCATGCATGTGCACAGCTATAAGGAGCTTTTGTCTTCCCAGTTTTTTTGTTTTGTTTGTTTTTTGACGCTATAGACATAAAAACTTGTTTTGGATTAACATGACCTCTGACCTGCTGATGTAAAAGCTGGATATTTTCCCACCAATCAAACTGAAATGTTCAAAAGAGTGTTGAAAAATTAGTACGTACATTTTACTGAGATTTGCCGAATTAATGCTCATATGAATTCGATATATGTAGCAGCTTGGGAGGAAGGGTTCAGTAAAGAAAAAGTAACGTGTACTTCCTCTTTTCTCCTTTAGGGGGCAGAAAATTACGATTTAGTGCAGAGGCCCAAAATCGTTGAGGAAATTGGGGAATATCAGATCAAACATGGATTTGAATGATGAGAGAGAAAGAACAAAAAATACTTACTTATGAAACATTCTAAAAACGTCAAAGTAGTGATTATTTATTAATGTCAACATTAACAAATATCCTATTTCAGTGTTTTTAGAAGGTATTTATTTAAAGCACTGTTAAAAGCACTTCCAGTCAAAGATGTCTTCCATTACACATCAGCATATCGAACATTCAACGCGAACAAAAGAACCTCCTGACTCACTTTATGACAGATTTCTTCTTTCCTTGAGACAAATACATTTTTGTTATTTGCATTAATCTGTGAAAAGCTAAATAGTTTATTCAGTAGGCCAGTAGGATTTCAGGTTTTTACAGTAAAAACAATCATTTTCTTTAAAAAAATCTTAGTGTGGCAAATGTAGGAAAACATTGGTTATTTTACTTTGGTCGCACTTTTGGTCACCATTTCATATCCAACTTCTTTTAGGGGGTATGAAATTGTGCTCAACAACAACTGACAATTTGTGCCGACTAAGCGTTAATTTGAACCAGTCACTCAGTGAAACGTTTCGTACCACTTTGACATTGATTTTAAGTGGTTAGTTTGAACAGGAGTCATAATCTCTCATATACTCTGAGAATCAACGGATCTAGAGGGGGAACCGAAATAAACTGGAAAACAATCTAATATAAAGTCTTCAGACAATAATATGCAGTTGACTTTGAATACTTAATGACGATTTTAGGGGTTTAACGACGGTGCATGGATTCGTATTCAGATTTAAACTTTAAAAAGTGACAGCAAAACAAAACACAAAGGACTCCAAGCTATTTCTAAACTGCTATTTGGGAACATTAATGGTTTCTCATGAACGTATCTTTCAACATAAATGGCTACCAGTAGCATCCAATCAGCCCTAACTCCTTATTTTGGATAAAATGCAAGGTTGAGGAATCCCCGTTGATGAGAAGGGATTTCCCAACAGCTGCCCATGCTGCATTCAAGTACAGCTGGGAGACAAGATTGTTGAAATATTAAAACAACTCCAAAACGAATTATGCATGTTTTATTCTCAAATATGGGGAAGTATTATTTAAACATTTCAGGTGGTTATATTGTGTTCTACTCTGGTTAGGTCTGCTTATACTATTTTATTTATTGAAAAAATACAATAAATTCTCAAGTCAGTTCTATACTTTTAACTTTTTAAAGTTATAAAACATAATAAAGTCAAATTCATTTCAGGAATTGAAAGGAAGGAATTCTGGAATCAAAGTTAACATTTAAAGAAAGTCATATACACATTTGTATTCATTTTTACTGATTAAAGTGTACAGAGAATATGCCGAACCGTGATTTCTGTGTACCGTTACACCCACAGATGATTTGTCACCATATATCAATTGAAAAAAGATAAATAGCAAAAACTAAACAGAAACACCATAATTTAGGTTTATGGGTAAAATTTAGTTTGTTTTGGGTACAAAATAAAAACAGGGATAAAATGGCAAGTAAATATGTTTAAAAATTGTTAAAAAAAAGGGGGCCAATGACCTGGAGCCCAAATAAACATCATAATCATAACAATATTAATCCAAGATTCCTGATTTAATTGAATGAACATAAAAGACATCTCAAAATCTCAAAAGTTTTAATTAGACCTGAATATTTTTCATAAAAGTGCATTTCTCCGTTTGATTTGAACACCAGCAGCATCAACAAAGGTCAAAGGTCAGTGAAAGTGGCAGGTGTGTAACCCACATCACTGTGGATGCAGAAAATTATCACATCAGTTTCCCGGCAAAAACAACATTCGACTAGATTATTCAGTTTACTTTGTTTGATAACTTTCTTCCCCTCCTTCTTATTTAATACATTTATTTACTGCTTCTTGTACAGTGACCAAAAGTGATTTTCTTTTAGTTTTGCTTTTGTTTTGGCATTTGCTTTCAAACAAGAGAAGAAAAGAGAGGTGACTGCAAACTTGTGTGGAATAAAACGATGACCAAGCAAGAAGGAGATATTTGGGTGATTAATGTTCCACTCTATGTATAAAAGAAGAAAAAAAATCAATAAAGAAATCACAATGGTCTTATCCATGTAGGAACTGATTCTTGTCTCTTTTTTTCCTGTGAAGATAAAAAGGCGTCTTTCTGGAGATTCATTCTCCTGGTTTATGGTTGGTGGTTTGGAGAAGCCACCAGAAGGGGGAGCTGTAGGGATACGGTGTGTCAGTTTTGCAGACTAAGCCCATATTCACCTCATCTGCCAAAAGTTACATTTCAGTGCCAGTTGGTCTCTTCCTCTATCAAGGTACCTGGTTTGGGAACATTAGCGTCTCATCTTTGCTTTTTTGCTGATGTTGCGGTTCTGTTGTTTGTCTTCCCATGGCCTTCATCGTGCACTACAGCGGTTCACGGCCGAGCGTGGATGGGACGAGAGAGTCAGCTTCAGAAAGATGGCGGCGAGCTACTTGTGGTTACCGATGATTTTCTGTCTCAAGTGGAGAAGTTCCAAGTCTCTTGGTGTCTTATTGATGGGATCCAAGGCGTAGACGGATGGATCAGGGGTTCATCTGTGGTTAGGAGGGTGCTGGTCCAATCAGCTCTGAAGAATTTATGATAAATATTAGTTCCAACCCCATAGATAATGACAGATAGAAAGATCAAGATCCTACAGCTATTGGCTGTAGTTAACCTAATCTGTGGGTAGGCTGGACTCTGACCAAGAGAGAAGAGAAGTAGTCATCGACAACCCAAGATTTGATAGGAAAAAGACAGGAGGATGGATGGATGGATGAGTGGATGGATGGATAATTGGCCGTTTTGATGGATGGATGGATGGATGGATGGATAATTGGCCGTTTTGATGAATCGATGGATGGATGGATGGATGAATAATTGGCCGTTTTGATGGATGGATGGATGGATGGATGGATAATTGGCCGTTTTGATGGATGGATGGATGAATGGATGGATGAATAATTGGCCGTTTTGATGGATGGATGGATGGATGGAGGGATAATTGGCCGTTTTGATGAATCGATGGATGGATGGATGGATGGATGGATGGATAATTGGCGGTTTTGATGGATGGATGGATGGATGGATGGATAATTGGCCATTTTGATGGATGGATGGATGGATGGATAATTGGCCGTTTTGATGGATCGATGGATGGATGGATGGATGGATGAATAATTGACCGTTTTGATGGATGGATGGATGGATGGATGGATAATTGGCCATTTTGATGGATGGATGGATGGATGGATAATTGGCCGTTTTGATGGATCGATGGATGGATGGATGGATGGATGAATAATTGACCGTTTTGATGGATGGATGGATGGATGGATGGATGGATGAATAATTGTCCGTTTTGATGGATGGATGGATGGATGGATGAATAATTGGCTGTTTTGATGGATCGATGGATGGATGAATAATTGACCGTTTTGATGGATGGATGGATGGATGGATGGATGAATAATTGGCCGTTTTGATGGATGGATGGATGGATGGATGAATAATTGGCCGTTTTGATGGATCGATGGATGGATGAATAATTGGCCGTTTTGATGGATCGATGGATGGATGGATGGATGAATAATTGGCTGTTTTGATGGATCGATGGATGGATGGATGGATGGATGAATAATTGGCCGTTTTGATGGATGGATGGATGGATGAATAATTGGCCGTTTTGATGGATCGATGGATGGATGGATGGATAATTGGCCATTTTGATGAATGGACGGATGGATGGATGAATAATTGGCCGTTTTGATGGATGGATGGATGGATGGATGGATGGATGGATAATTGGCCATTTTGATGGATGGATGATTGAAGGAATCTCCTCCATCTTGGTGAGCTCTTCATCTCCTGGACGGTGATTGTTTCCAGTTGATCCATCATTTAGTTTAATTGAAATCAGTTTGTCCTCTTCGTTTTAAAGGCTACGTAAATCCGTCTGTTTTTTTTCGTGTCTCCAATGACTTCATCACCTCGTTCTCTCTTTCCTCTGTGTTCCTCCTCCCCCCTCTCCATGTAATCATCCGAGCATCCATCTCTTCCCATCAATCCACATCAATCACTTCTCCCCTTTAACCCACCCGGTCCAGTCCTCCCCCTCGTATCCACTTTTAATCACGCCGTCCCTTCCTACCTCATGTTCCTCTTCGTCTGCCCGTTACCACGGAAACAGCAGCCCATTCTCTGGCTGATAATCGGGTGACATTGTCTTTCTATTTCCTTCAGGTCAGATGCCTGATAAGGTGGAGTAAAGCGTGGGAAAGTGTTATATAAAGTGTTGGTTTTTATTAACAGCAGCCGAGAAAATGGCTTCGTTGGACGGTTGCATACACTAAAGCAAGTCGTCCTGGCCCTAATGTAGCAAAACAGCCCTCACCATCACACTGCCGCCACCATGTTTAGCTTACATGTGATGCTTTTTATTGGCAATACTATGTTAGTTTTACTCCAGATGAAACGGGACACACACACAATAAGGTCCCCTTTTGTCTCGTCAGTCAACAGAACATTTTACCAGACTTTTGGGGACCATCAAGACATGTTTTGGTAAGTCAGCAGTGGTTCTAGGTTCTTCTGGGACCTCCTGGATGAGTCATTAGCCCCTGTCAAACAGGCCATGAAAAACTGTAATTTTCCGGACTTCGTCTGTTTTGCTTTTGAGTCTGAAAGCAATCTTCCGCACTTTGTACGGATACCCTTTACCGGTAATTTATGGATGAAGACCTGGTAACAAGAGCGGACTTTTGACGGTATGGCGTTTGCATTCAGATTATCAGGTAATGTTCTGGATAAGATGGAGGAGTGTGGGGCGGTGGGCAAAAGGAGAGGGGGTCAGGGAATGCTGTGAGCTCACACATTGATGACGTATAAATGTCACTATTTTCCTTTCAGCTACTTCATCGATGTCTCTTAAGCGTTTCCATGTGTTCAAAATTGTGAGTAGATCTGCTGTTTCGTCGGCCATCTTTGCAATAATCCATTTGTTTGGGGAAATGAGATGTACGCCCGCCGCACAAAGTTTATGTCATATCCACAATCCACAATCCACAAACAATCCCCCCAGACATTCATCAGGATCCTCCGCTACATTTCTTGCTGTGTGAAAGCACCCGAAAGGCAATGTTCAGGAAAAAAGTGGTGTATTTGAAAACACAACTCCGGTTAAAGACCGGATGGAAGTGTCCGCAAATATTCCAGAACTTCTGTCTGAAAACGGCTATTGATGCTCTTTACTGGCTGAAACTGGCATTACAGGCGTCACACAACACAGTCCTTTGATTGGGGACCAGAAAAACTGCTTGCGACAAGCATTAGACGTAAACACTAGAGCGCTTTGTTTCATCTCAATTCTTTGTACACGGACCGTTCCTCAGCTGAAACGCTGCCTTCTATTAAACACTGCATTAAGGTTTGTGTAAAGAAAGAACCAGAAACCAGGCGCGAGCTGCTGTCTTTGATCCATTGTTGTTATGGTCAATTGCATCACGTTTGTCGTCACACCAGTATGGCGGCACAGTACACTTTTAGGTTTAACCCCGCCGGCCCAGTGAGAGCCCAACTGATGGAAATGGTCTCCTGAATAACCTGGACCATAAAATAGCATACCGACCTGGACCTGCGCACACCCTACCACTCAGTGGAAACGAGGCCTTGTAAGTCCTGGGAAGGTTCTATGTGTTCTCCATGTGTGGACGAGGGTTCTCTGGAGTCCCACAGTTTTAGAAATGTCCTTGTAACCATGTCCAGACTTTGTTCTTTAACCCCTTAATTTTCCTGCAATTCTCACTCAAAATGCTTTAAAAGGTTCACTGAGAAACTGTGTAATACTAGTACTTTTTGAAATACAAGTGGTCACTCTGAATTGCATATGTATCTTGTGAAAATTTTCTCCAACCCCCATTGCCTGCATTAGCCGCGGAAAAGAAATAGACGGCAAAAACGAGAGAGTCAGGAAAAGGCCAGTCTTTTCTAAGTCACAGAATCATGGCCCCGCCAACCTTGGATTGCGACCGCCCACGGTAGGGCATGTATTGACTTTGCGGCCAGGAGAGAGCAGAGCATGTCTCTGGTAGTAAAACCTAACCATTTACAACATGGCAGAACAGGTCCTGGCTCTGCTAGTAGAATCTAACATTAGCAACACCACACAATGGCAGTGTCGGTACTAGATCTGCTCAATGGTCCTGGGCTTGCCAATAACGTCACACTATGGCAACGCCACTCGGACACACTACGCCCCATTTTTAACCCTGCCAAGCACCTTATGGTAAATTTTAAAGAGACATAACTGTTAATAACAGTTCCAGGGGGGATCATCAAGAAAACTTGACACATCTATGCTGGTTTCTATCTTTCACAAATGGGCTGGCTCTGCTAGTAGAAGCTAACCATAAGCAACTTCACAACATGACGGAACACGTTCTGGCTCTGCTAGTAGAAGCTAACCATGAGCAACTTCACAACATGACGGAACACGTTCTGGCTCTGTTAGTAGACGCTAACCGTTAGCAATGCCACACAATGGCAGAACACGTTCTGGCTCTGCTAGTAGAAGCTAACTGATAGCAATGCCACACATTGATGGCGGAACACGTTCTGGCTCTGTTAGTAGAAGCTAACCATTAGCAATGCCACACAATGGCAAAACATGTTCTGGCTCTGCTAGTAGAAGCTAACCGTTAGCAATGCCACACAATGGCAGAACACGTTCTGGCTCTGCTAGTAGAAGCTAACTGATAGCAACTCCACCACATGGCAGAACAAGTTCTGTCTCTGGTAGTAGAAACTAACCGTTAGCAATGCCACACAATGGCAAAACACGTTCTGGCTCTGCTAGTGGAAGTTAACTGTTAGCAACTTCTACAACATGGCGGGACACATTCTGGCTCTGCTAGTAAAAGTTAACTGTTAGCAACTTCCACAACATGATGCAACACATTCTGGCTCTGGTAGTAGAAGCTAACTGTTAGCAATGCCACACATTGATGGCGGAAGACGTTCTGGCTCTGTTAGTAGACGCTAACCATTAGCAATGCCACACAATGCCAGAACACGTTCTGGCTCTGCTAGTGGAAGTTAACTGTTAGCAACTTCCACAACATGATGCGACACATTCTGGCTCTGGTAGTAGAAGCTAACTGATAGCAACTCCACCACATGGCAGAACAAGTTCTGGCTCTGCTAGTAGAAACTAACCGTTAGCAATGCCACACAATGGCAGAACACGTTCTGGCTCTGCTAGTAGAAGCTAACCGTTAGCAATGCCACACAATGGCAAAACACGTTCTGGCTCTGCTAGTAGAAGCTAACCGTTAGCAACTCCATAACATGATGCGACACATTCTGGCTCTGGTAGTAGAAGCTAACTGTTAGCAATGCCACACATTGATGGCGGAACACGTTCTGGCTCTGTTAGTAGAAGCTAACCATTAGCAATGCCACACAATGGCAGAACACGTTCTGGCTCTGCTAGTAGAAGCTAACTGATAGCAACTCCACCACATGGCAGAACAAGTTCTGGCTCTGGTAGTAGAAACTAACCGTTAGCAATGCCACACAATGGCAAAACACGTTCTGGCTCTGCTAGTGGAAGTTAACTGTTAGTAACTTCCACAACATGGCGGGACACATTCTGGCTCTGCTAGTAAAAGTTAACTGTTAGCAACTTCCACAACATGATGCGACACATTCTGGCTCTGGTAGTAGAAGCTAACTGTTAGCAATGCCACACATTGATGGCGGAACACGTTCTGGCTCTGTTAGTAGAAGCTAACCATTAGCAATGCCACACAATGGCAAAACATGTTCTGGCTCTGCTAGTAGAAGCGAACCGTTAGCAATGCCACACAATGGCAGAACATGTTCTGGCTCTGCTAGTAAAAGTTAACTGTTAGCAACTTCCACAACATGATGGCGGAACACGTTCTGGCTCTGTTAGTAGACGCTAACCATTAGCAATGCCACACAATGCCAGAACACGTTCTGGCTCTGGTAGTAGAAGCTAACTGTTAGCAACTTCCACAACATGATGCGACACATTCTGGCTCTGGTAGTAGAAGCTAACTGTTAGCAATGCCACACATTGATGGCGGAACACGTTCTGGCTCTGCTAGTAGAAGCTAACTGATAACAACTCCACAACATGGTGGGAAACGTTCTGGCTCTGGTAGTAGAAGCTAGCTGTTAGCAATGCCACACAATGGTGGAACAAGGTGAGATAGCACACCAGCGTGGCATTTTTTACCCAAGAAAGAATAGCTGCAATAGAAACAGTTGGAATTTGTCTTTGGAACACCACCAGTGAAGTAAGTTAAGCTAGTTATTTGTTTGAAGGCAGTGAGAAATAGACACATTGGGGAAATTTCGAAGGTTTTCAATGGCAGATTATGTTGGATTGTGGACATAAGACTTGTTGTGGACTATTTTGTTGGAGAACAATAATTGGATCCTTGTAGATGTAGAAGGACCCTTTTTGTTCAAGATGGCTCAGTTTTTTCAATGATATGTGGCTTCGAACGATAAGTTGGACATTATTTTACATTTCCGAGTGGTTTGACAAAAGCCTTTACTGTGCCTACAGTTATGATTGTATCCTTGATTGGCATACACCATTGGAATCTAAAGAGTCTTAGCTTTCCAACGATTTATAAGATGTGTATGTACACAGTAAGTGTGTCACAAAAAAACTGGTTATATCCCTGCCCTTTGAATCGGATCATGCTCTGTTGCTTTTTAGATCTTTTAGTCTATTTTATGTTTTCAGACAAGTTCTATTTGAGTGACTTCTTGATTCTACAGGTCTGGGTGTCGCAGGTTAAACTAAACTTTGCTTTAGAAATACGAGGTTAATCGTTTATTCCAGATTTAACAATGTGGGGAGAATGTTGCATCGCACCAGGTCAGTTTTGATAGAAATCATGATTGTAAAATCATGATTTTTTTTTAATGCAAACTCGCAACATTGAAGTGTGATAAAAGGAAAACAGAAACTGAAGAAATCTGGAAGGGGGGGACCTATGCGGTCTTCTGTACTTTGTGTTCCCTACGCCCTTTGTGACCCCTCCTTCGTCTTTATCTTTCCCTCTCTCACCCTTCCAGTTTGATTTTATTGCTTTCCCTATTTTATAATACCTCCACACTTTGTCTTTTCCTCCTCTGTAATTTTTTTCTCTCTAGTTTCTCTTTCGCCTGACTCTCTGCTCCACCGCTCTGTCCCTTGCTTTGGAGAAATCAATGCTTATTCTCTCTATAGGAGGTCAGAGGGTTGCAGGTGCTGGTATCCTGGCTTTTCAATTACCAGCAGCCTGCAGTTACCCAAACACACACACACTCATCCTACAACACCCCCCTCCTGTACTCCCTGAGCCGACTGAGCCAGAATAAAGATTTCAAAATAAAAGAACGGTTTGGATGTTGGAAAAGGAGAAAAGAGGAGCGATAAAAGACGGCCGATTGAATCAGAGAGACATCCGGACACAAAGGTGAGACACATGGACTTCTGAAGTCTCATCAGGCACGCTTCAGTGCAGCCGATCCTAACTGAGGCACAGATGTTGAATCGGTTTGTGTTAGCATACCTCCAGGTCACAGGGGTCACCCTCACATAATTTACTGCCGATGGATGAAACACCCAAAGGGATGTTTGTACACTCAAAGGGACATTCACAACGCTGCACAAGCCGGTTTATCTCTGCACCTTATTCACAAAGCAGATAGCTGTAAATTGGCTGGTTTGATTTTCATATTTTTGAGGTTTGGATCTGTGTGGAAAAAGAAAAGTATGGGAAATATTTGTATTACTGGCCAGAGTCGCCAGCCCATCCCAACCACACACAGCCACAGGCAACTTAGAAAGACCAATTAACAGTCATTGTTTTAGACTAGGATGAAGGCAGAGTAGCCAGAGAGCACACAAACTCCATACCAGGCGTTCATGGAGCCATTTTGGCTCTTCATCCAGCTGAATAAAACTCATTCAGAGCCGCTAATGTTACATAAGTGTTGGAAAAATGACAACTTATCATTTTTAGAAATATTTCCAACAGAAAATGTGTCCTCATTTAAAGGGGACATATTACACAAATTTCACTTGTTTTCATCCTTTTGTGTTGCCATTTGGGTCTCTGCTGCCTCCATAAATACACAAAACATGAATAAAAACCATCCAACCATTTTATTTATTATTTTTTGTGTGCACATTTTTGCTGTTGGAAATCTTGCTCTTTTTAGAAGCCGTTTCAAGAAGTGTCATTTGTGACGTCACAATAAGCAGAATTAGGGTATATCCACCCCGCCCACCAATACACCCTGTGCATGTTAGCAAATGCTACTTCCAGTTGAAAAGCTCCGGCTTGTATCAGCATTTCCAGTTATTGCTTCGAAGGTTTTCAGTGGCAGATTATGTTGAATTGTGGACTTAAGACTTGTTGTGGACTATTTTGTTGGAGCACAATAATTGGACCCTTGTAGATGTAGAAAGACTCTTTTTGTTCAAGATGGCTCCGTTCTGTCAATGATATGTGGCTTTGACCGATAAGTTGGACATTATTTTACGCATAAATGACGTGTATATTAATATTGACGTGTTGGCTTGGAGTTAATATGATTACCTTTATTACTGGTCGGTGGGAATTTTCCTTAATTGATTCCATCAACTTTGGCTGTCTGCTCGGTCTTGCACCCCTGTCGCAGTGCAAAGAGTATAAAAGCCGCATATTTATATTGATTTATGCATGTTGGTTTACTGTATAGTTTCAGTATATTTCGTAGTGTTTTACCCTTATCGCTGCGTTAAAATGTGCATTATTCAGTTAAAGTGATGCTTTCCGACTTAAATTAATGGTAACTCATTAGCGGAAGTAGCTGTGTAGACCTTCACAATAAGAGCGATGGAAACTCAACAAACTGTTCAATCGATTTGAAGCAGTACACGACGGTACACAACAATACCAACTACCTCCTCCACCTTCACTACGTTGAAATTTTGTGGGATTTTTAGCCGCGATAACTTTCTTTTTCATGGACGCCATTAGCATGTCGATATGTAAAAGGCTAACAGGAAACCACAGTTCTAACTTCCTGTCTAATACCTGGAAGTTAGCAGTTTTTCATGCACAGGGTCTATTCCATGCCATTCTCATCTGTGGTAAACCTGCACCCTAGTAACAGGATGAGTGGGCGTAGTCTTTTTCAGGGTATCTGGAAAAGTATTGAAAATTGATCAGTTGACTTAATTAAAATTCACGATCCAGCATAACCACTCAAAACCTTGACAATTCCCTTCCGTGTGTGTATTTCTCACTACGTTTTCATCATAACTAACGTTAGCAGGATCATATTAGCCTGAAAATAACACGACGGCACCATTGTTCTTCTTCTTTATAATGTTTGTTGGCTGCTGGCAAACAACAAATTGGTACATTACCGCCACCGACTAGAATGGAGTCTGGACCAGAATGTCACTCAAAGTTGAACTTGCGTCTGTCTCTAAGACTGGTGATGTATTAGCATCGTCTCTGCTTGTGCTAGCTTTGCTGTTGTTATTAAACCGAGCCCTAATGTCCATTTTTGCCCATAGACATATATAAAGAATTGACCCCGCATCGGCTGCTCTGAGGCAAGAAATGCGGCCGCCATCTTGGTATTCTCGGTATTCCCATCCGAAGACTTCCACCATAACAGCAGCAGTTATTACAAGATGCCTGAAGACTGTGTGGCGTACTCGTGTTCAAATCAGCGGACTGTTGAGAGTAGGGCTCGGGGGATAACTTTTCACAAGATTGAACAGTTTTATTGTTTGTATTTTGTAAATATAATATTACTGTACCGTGTTTATGTCCACCAGCGAAATCTTGGCTAGCTATCGTTAAGTACAGTAAGAAGGCTGAGACTTTATAAATCGTATATTTTTAAACCACTGACTTAGATTACATCTGACAAGAATGCTACTGTAGAAATATATATTTTTTTACTGCTATAAAATCTCTTATTCACCCATCCAACGGTTGAATAGATTGCAAACAAGCTTACTGATCATTTTAGCCGCTTTGTGTCATCAACACAAATGCCTTCTTTTTTTTTAAAGGTTCTAAGAAATCTGATAAAAGTAAATAGGAAAATATGAATAAAATAGGAAGATATATATGGTAATAGAATTGAAGAATGTCATGATAGATTTATATAATGTAATATAATATGAATATAGATATATATATATAATCTGTATATTATATATTACCTATCTTTATTTTATATATCTATATATATATATATCTATATATATAGATATATATATATATTATCTGTATATTACCCTATATATCATCTATATCTATTATATTATCTATATTATACATGTGTATATTACTCATGAATTATATTGCATATATTGTTAAAATGGCTGAGTAGTACTTTCTGCTTCTCTATCTTATAGCGTTGTGTGTTTTGCATACATTTCATGAGTAAATCAGAATATTCTATTACTGTTAAGCAGATTAATATAGAAACAGGCCGAACCATCTGTCCTGTATCATAGCTAAATGTTAGCAGTTAGCAGACAAAAAAACAGCATGAAAATCAGTTTAGTATTTAGCGAGTTATGATCTAATAAACGCACTGACGCTTCATTGCGTCGGCCAAGATGGCGGCCCCACGGCTCATCAGCCCCAATAGGCAGCAACGGTCAATGCGGTGTCTATTCTTTATATATGTCCATGTTTTTGCATCTTCTTAACTGCCTTCAAAAGTCCAAATTAATAGCCTACAGCACCCTCTGCTGGTTGTCTTGGGTCGACACATTGCATTGTTGCAACTTAACTTACACAGGTGTTGTAATCGGTTTTTGGCTAAACCCTAACCCTGGTGCTGATTGTATTACAATATTCCTCTCAGGTTTCCAGGTGTGTTCTGGTTCCAAATAGGCAACCAAATATGTTCAATGATTTCAATGAAGCACACAATAATGGTTGCCATGAATTTGGGACAGAGTAGAGGTGCTTGGGTCTGAAGAGGCAGTAAAAGCTGGAAGTCCAGAGCTGACCATGGAGGAAAGGTGTGGCGATAACACGCATACTACAACACTAGGAAGATGGAGGAGTGGGGGTAACGAATGAATAACTGAGGAAAAAACAAAACAAGGCGAGGAGCTGGATGAGGAGTAAATTAATTGGTGGAAGAGAGAGACGAAATCATCCGGCAAAAGGATGGAGGAGGAGATAGATGGGTGGGGGAAAAGACAGAAAATCTTCGACAAAATCGAACAGGAGATGAAGAGATATGAGGGAGAGCAGCGAGGAGAGGAGAGAACAAAAATGAAATGAAAGATTGTTGCTGGCTCAGATACAGGCGGGGGGGATGAGGAGAGGGAGTTAAAAAGTGGGGGAGGGGGGACGCCCTCGGGGGTTATTGGGTCGTGGACATCCAATCTCTCTCAGCTTAATCAACAGCAGCAGAGGTGATTGCAACACCGCAGGGGACTGCTGGGGAAACAAAAAAAAAAAGGTTGTGGACGGAGGGGGGAGATAGGGATGAATGGGAAGGTGTGGAGACGGAGGAGGAGGAGGGAGGACGGGGGGACAGCAGAGCAGGAGGAGTCAAAGATTGGGAGGAAAAAAAGGGGAAACTGGATGCGAGGACAGAAGGAGAAGAGCAGCAGGTAAAGGAAGATTGGAAAAGATAATGGAGAGGAAAGGAAAGGTGAGAAGGAGGATGTGGAAAGATGGAGAGATAAAGAAGGAAACGGGGAAGGAAAGAGAACAAAGGTGTGAAAATTAAAGATGGAATGAAAGAAACATTAAAGGGGACCTATGCCTCTTTTTAAACGAGTAATAATAGGTCTGTAAGAAAACATGTTATTGAACTTCTTTGCAATAAAACGATCTCAGCAGCTCAATTCTTGACAATTTCAGTCCTTTTCAGAATAAGCTGTTTAGAGGGCTCTGTCACTTTTATGCAAATTAGCAGCTGCAGACCACGCCCACCCATCTTCTTATGATCACATGGGTTTGCCCACATCCGAATGGCATGGATTTTGGAATTGGTGTGCGGAGTTTGACATATAAGGGGCGGAGATTGATAAGTGAGGGGGCGGGGTTTGATAAGTGAGGGGGCGGTTATATACAAATTCAGCTTATTGTGACGTCACAATAAGGCAATAAGGCACAAGATATCTGAAAGCAAAGATTGGCAAAACATGGATGGATGGTTTTAATTCATGTTCGGAGTGTTTATAGAAAGCAGCGAGGACCCAAATGCAAACACAAAAGGATGAAAAAAGTCCCCCGTTAGATTACACAATTTATAAACTAAAATTTGGAGATAAATAATGCCCCGGAAATAAAGAAAACAGGTCAGGAAAGGAAAAAACAGGAATGACAGAAAAGATGACAAACTAAAAGATTATAACAGGATATGATTAATGGAAACATCACACAGAGGTTTCATAATTCCAAATGTCAGGAATATGACATAACCACTTTATTAAACAGAAGAAGAAATAAGAAGTGCTGAAACTAAAACCCGATTTAATTCCACGCTAGACTGTAATTTAATGTTAAAGCAGATGGGATCCTAAATTAAAAGCTTACATGTGTTGGTTCTGGTGATCCAGGAAAGCTTCTCAGGACCCTCAGAAAACACAGATTTTCGTTACTCGATGTGTGGCCATCGCATATTCAGTTTAAAATGCTCCAATTTCAGTGAAGAGGAACTGAAAAGCAGCTAAAAGAATAAAAGTTTGGACAACCACCGATCCCGTCTCACTTCTAAAGGTTGTTTCGACTCAAAAGCAGATTGTGAAAATGTTTCGGTCGGCATCTACTCATGTAGCTGTTGATTTAAAGCAAAGTTAAAGAATTTCACAATTATATCCATTCTGCAGACGCACAACTACTACTGACAGGATAAATCAATTCAATTCGATAATATTTTTTTGATCCCAGAGGGAAATCAACAACCCCACAGCATGAATCTACCACCGCCGTGCTTGACAGCAGAGGTAGACTTTTTCATGGTCCGTCAATTTGACTCCGGGTAAAAAAAACACACAAAAAAACATCCCGGCAATCTAGTTTTAGCAGTCACTTTTTTAAATTGATAATATCTTAATCGTATTTAACTTTCATTCATTTTAATGAATGAGTCCGGGATTAGAACCCAAGACCTTCTTGCTGCAAGGCAGCGGCGTCAACAATCGCGTCCAAAACCAACCGTTTCAAAAGGAGCTCGACCAGATCTTACAAGAACCTCACTACTGGAAAGCAAAAGTGTGTGATCAAGTTGCCTATTGCCGTTACATAAACCCAATATTAATGTGGTGTAGGTTCATATTTAAACCTGGTTGTATAACTGTGACCCTTTGTTGATTATAGAAATTCCAAAATGAATGATTTATTCTTGTTTTTAAAGGTTTTCCTTCATACACATAGAAAACATTATTGGGGGAATCCATCGGTTGGGGGGGGACAGAAAAACTAGTATGACGCCTCGTTAGGCGTCATAAAACGAGCCGTGTGGTACTAAAACTTGGGCTTTAGTAAAACAATAACAGAAAATATACTCGGTTGTATGGTTTGTATCAACCTACATGTTTCTTCCTTTACTGTGAAAAACATGCAAGTTTTAACCTATTTGGAGTTCATTAGTTACATGTAGAGCTAATTTCAGGTTTTGCAAACCAAACCATCAGTTGTAGACATTTAGGGATGTGATCCTGTCATGTATGACTAGCATGTTGGACAAATAAACCGCCCCCCAAAAAATTTTTTCATGAACATTATTTATTTTTAAGGAAGACTTCTTCAGATGTGTAACTGCAGTATTTACACCATGTCTTCAAACTCATACAGCACCATTTAAAAGGAAACATCTAGTCATTTCAACAGATAAATGTTTTCAAACTTTTAAGTTATACTGTATATTTACATCACTTTCAAGACATGGTTTATGTACATTGGAACACAATAATAAATCCAATTAGTACAAAAAAAGCTAAATTAAACTTTGCTTTATGTCTGGCAACAATTGCAATGTTTTCAGCTACAACACAGAGTTCAATTAGGAAACATAGACCCGTTAGAGAAATTAGTTTTTCTGTTGTGACCTGAACACTTTACAGAATGGATCTACATGTTAAAATATTAAAGTGGGAAAGTAGTTTTTAGAATACACAGAGCTATTTTATTAATGGTATAATTCGTAACCTGGGAGCAGTATTTGACCAGATTAGCATTGTTTAGCAGGGAAATGCATCTTTGGCTTGATTGCTGAATGAAAAGGGCCCAGTCATGTATGAAAAAGAAAAAAACTCCAACAAACACATTTGAAACAAAACGATCTTTTCTAACATATTAAGACACCACTCATATCACTCAATATATGAAAAAAAGAGGTGACCAAACACACTTCCTTTCTAATCCAGTGGAAGAACAATAACATGCAAATTCTGTGCGTATATAAGCATCAAGAAAAGTAACGCAGAGCACTGATGAAGTTTAGCAGTGGCTCTCAGTGAATTTAAAAATATGCCTTCATGGGGATTTGTCATAAACGGCAACTCCGAGAAGCATAATCAGCAGTGAAATAATCCTCATTCTTTCCAGAAATAGTCTATTAAGCAAAGACAGCTATAGTAAAAGGTAACACATGCTAGCTCCATTGGTTTTGCCAGAGATGAAAACCAATTAATCTTTTCTTCAGTGTTCAAAGCTGTATAAATGTATTTATTGTACATTACAATAAATACTATATCAGTAATTCACCTTAATGAGCAAAACCTAGTTAGCCTATGCTTTGCTAAGTCTTTTCAATGTGCTAACAGCAAGCTAAACGTTTTCCATTAGACCCCATTTGATTAGCCTTTAAAATCAGTTTACTACAAGCTAAACTGTTTATCTTAAAGCCAGATCAAATCTTTTCAGTTTGCTTGCAGACATGTAAAATGTGTCAGTGAACTCACTGTTATGTAAACTTTTTAAGTTCACTGACTGTTAGCCTTTTCAGTTAGCTTACTGCAAGTTAAACCTTTTTAGTTAGTATGTTAGTTTGCCTTTCAGTTTGTTGGCAGCCATCTAAATTCACCCAACCTAATGTTAAAGCCTTTTCGTCTATCTTGCGGCTAGCTAAATTTTTTAGTTTTCTTTATGTAAGCTAAACCTTTCCAGTTAGCCCCGTCCTACTGCAAATTAAACCCTTTAAGTTACGTGGCTATTAGCTAAACATTTTTAGTTAGGCTGCAACCAGCTAAATCTTTTCAGCTAGCTTAAAGTTAGCTTATAGATGGCTGAAAATGTTGGTTAGCCTGCTGCTAGCTAAAGAATTACTGCAAGCAAAGCCTGTTAGCTTACAGTAGTGCCTCGTTTCAGGACCGCTCATGTCGGTGCAGTCCACTATTTTTTGGTCCTGCGTATTCAGGTGAGCGTTTCCGCCACTAGTTGGACTCTCAGTAGCTCCACCCCAACCGTACCAATGTTTTCTGGAGGTACAATTGAAGGGGGGCGAGGAATGCTGGGGTACAGGTCGGTTGTTTGAGTCGTGTTTACAATGGAACCAGACAAAATAGAGTCCCGAACCGCATCGACCCATGCTGCGCTGCACAGTGGAAACAAGACATTAGTTAGCTAAACCTTTGCTTGTCTGCTAAATCTGTGTGGCTAACTTAATGCATTTCATTGCAATACATATATTGCAGCTAGCTGAGGTTATTAGATTAGCTTACCATCAGCTAAGTCTTTTCAACTGGCTTTTATGCTGCGTTATATTTGTAGTCGGAACTCAGAAATTCCGAATTCAACTGGAAGCCAACTGGAACAACGCCCTCGAAGTCAGACTTTCGTTTCAGAAAGTCGGAGAACCTTTCAAACGTCGACCTCAAGATCCAATATGGCAGCTTCTCACATCAACTATGGTATGCTTAGTAATGGCAAGTTTATTTTACAAGACACTTGTGAGAGTGCATCTTCAATCAACGCTACGTCTAACGCCTGTGACTCTAAACTAAAATTAAAAGTGGTGTTTGAATGCGAAAAGTACAGCTTAAAACGATGTTTGTAAGAGGTACTACAAACAATGGCTTTGTGGGGCGTTGCCATAATGGAATCCCAACTTCTATGTTTACTGGATGGCTGTTAACTAGGGTGTGACGTTATTCCCAGCTCCGAGTTCTGAGGAAAATAGAACGCAGCATTCGCTGTCCAACTATTCAAGTTAGCTTACTGTTAGCTAGATCTTTTCAGTTAGCTTGTCAGGTAAATGTTTTCAGTTAGCTTGCAGCAGGCTAAGTTTTACTGAACTAAATCTTTTCAGTTTGTTCACTCCAGCTAAAGATTTTCAGTTCAAAAAGAGCGATATTATCAAACTCCCAGGTCCTTTATTCCTGAATTTAAACACTGAAAAGGGGAACGAGCATCAGGAATTAAATTGTTAATTGTAAATTGAGCATTGTCAATTTACACGTACCAAGGGACGTTGGGCGCGTCTTATGGAAGTGCCAAGACAAAACAGAGGACTTGACTTAAGCCGATGGTTTTATCAGCAGACTCGATGCTTCCAAATAGAATAGGTTAGAACAGAATCTTTGCCTGCTACTGCCTTGGATCAACAGCCGGCCGATTGCTTGATAAAAAATGTGAGGGGTATGTAGCCGACAAGCATCATGATTTGTGTTGGTTGCCCTTTAAGCTGTCAAAGGCTCAGGTCACAGCAGGAACAAATGAATCCTGATGTTGCGATTAGCAAAGTCTAGTTTCTGTTTATCCAGTGTATAAAAGGCACAACGAAAGAAAAGAGAACCATGGAGCCCGCATTCTTACCAACTGGGTCAGGGATCAACACCTGTAGGCTGTCTTAGAACTGCAGCAAATCATGCATGAGATCTTCAAATGAACTTACTGGAAAGGCTAACTAGCTAACTGGGAAAGGCTCCCCAGGAACCCTCTACAGTAGAAGCTGTTGTTGATGGATGGAACAACGCTTGGATAAATCTCTCTGGGACCTGAGAAGGAAATGTTGCCATGGGAGACTTGCATAAAAAGGAACTCAAAGAGCTAAAAGTTTAATTATTTTATCCACACAGACTTCAACCAAAGAGAACCTGCAAAACCCTACAAATCAATATTCAAATGAACTTGCAGACACCATCTGGTCTCGGCTCCTGCTTATTCCAGCCGGGCGAGCTGTGCTCGTTGATAGACAGAAGGCCTTTGGTGTCTCCAGAGTTGTTGTAAAACGGGCTTCAGGGTGCGTCGGCGAGAACGCGCCTCTACGAGAGTTTCTGGCTGGCGAAGAAGGCCTTGGTCTCTCCGCAGGTGGGGTTGGTGCACAGCGGGCAGCGGAGGGTCAGCTGGCGGGAGCACGGCTCATTGGACTTCAGGTGGGACTGGACCAGATCTGCGAGGGCCTGGACACAGCGAATGACAGACGGGTCTGTTAGTACTGGTTTTAGAAACGCTGCCTAACGTCTCCGTGCCGAAGTTGGCATATGTCCGACTAATGCTACACTCTATGACCTCCTGGTGACCAGGGGAGAAATGGGAAGTTGTAAACTCATGCGATTGAGTATTAGGGCCATTGTAGATTTTTTCTTTTTAATTAAACTCAATAAATGTTTAGATTAATTTAACATATTTTCAAGAAAGAAAACTTGAAAATTTGGATGTCAAAAAGTCGTACATTTGCGAGAGCAAACTCAGAAATTTTCACGACTAAAAGGCAAAACATTTAGACAGTTAACTAAGATATTTTCTGACGTAAAAAAAAAACAAAAAAAAAAACTTAAAGTGACGGTGTTTAGTTTCCCTGGCGATAGGGGGCAGTACATACCTAAATCATTGCAACCAGGCGGTATTCTTGTGTTTGTGTGACGACCTTACCGACGAATGGCCATAAAGGGCAAAAATCCCTGGGAGTGTCGTTGCGCTACTACATCGCCAGATCGTTCAACCTCCAGCGAAATCATATGTCCAGCAAAATGACGAGCCCATCAGACTCTTTCATCACTGGCAGCGAGCGAAGAGCTAAATGTGTAAAACAACAACATTTATGAATGACGAAAGTTTTCAGCATTTTGTAGGCTAAGCCTAACATGTTGTGATAGCGGTCATTCCTTTTTCTGTACACGAATCGGGCGGCTAGCATTGCTAAAGTTTGGCATGGGGATCGTGACGTAACTGCTTGTTCAAAAACCAGTAAATGCGTTTTGTCCACATAGGCTCAAGTAGAAGAAAACATGGTGTCCAATATGGCTTCTTCCTCACAGTCTCTCCCGTTCGGGTCGAGTCTGAACCCAGGAGAAGTCGCTCTGGTCCGGGAAAAGAGCCGCATGTAGCTACCACTTCCTTTTGAAAATATCCAGATGCGCGTCTCGTTAATTTAAGACTTAAATCTTATATGGCTTCTGGCATTTTCTGTCGGAAACATGCAATTCTCAACAGAGTTCAGTTTTTTTTCTGATAAATTTAAGATTTTTTTCCCTTGCAAATGTCTGACTTCACAACGTCACAAGATATCTTAGGTTCATATCAAAAACTGATGTCTTTAGTCATGGAGTTTTCTCTTTCGAATTTACAACTTTTTGACATCAAGGAATTTCCTAGTTTTTTTTCTTGAAAATAGGAGAAATGTATCTCAAAATGTCAGAGTTTTGGGAGAAATGTACTATAATTTTTCTTTTATCTACAACAGCCCTAATATCTGTCGTCAGAAGCTTCTGTGCAGTTATTGTTGCCTTTTAAAAATAAAAACCATTGCTCAGCATTTTCGGGCCAATTGTGGAAGGCATCAAGAGCCTAAAGCGGAACTGGAGCGGCAAGGTTGTGGACCAGCCAGAAATCTCTGCATAAATAATGATGCTGCGGGTTGTCTTGGTAACACTTTTTCATCAGTTTAGGAGGAACGTTGAAGTCAGCCATAATGCCGTGTGTTCATGGTAAATCTGACACCTTGGACTGATACCATTAGACAAGAGGATCTCGGATGCTTTTTGAAGTTCTGTGAAGCTTCTGGGAGGAGAAGCGACGAAGGAAACCTGAGGAAAAGGCCGGCTAGCGTGGGGTTAATCATGAGCGGTGGGTACCGACGGCTGGACATCTCCAGTTATAAGAGACGCTTCTCTTATCACATTATGGTGGGGGGTGATTTCCCATAAAAGAGAAAGGTCATAGGTCACATTAAAGGTTTAAAATACTGCATCATATGAAGCTTTACAGGACTGTGTGAACCTTTTCTGAACGACTGTATTTGAAATCTGGTAATCTTGTTCCAGATTATTATTTGTGGAAATGTAGAGGTTAACAATCCCTGAAACAATTAAATTTGAACAAGTTTTTAATCTGATACAAATATGAGCCTCCATCAGTCGGGCATTTTTTTCCCACCCCAGTCCATTTTTCTTCATTTTCCAGCAGCAGTGGCTCACAAATAAACTAAAAGCGCACAGAGGAAAACCGTCCTTCAGTAACTACCAACTAATCATCCTCTGGATATTGATTTCCTCACAGGCCGACACTCGGAGACTTGGCGAGGGGGTCTCTGAGCGCAGCGGGTCCGAGCAGCCAGCCAGCCGGGCCGTTCAGTTCTACTGTAGTCAGCTCGAAAGGTTCCCATTGATCTGAACCCGTTGTTTTAATAAAGCCGACGCGCTGCAGCTGGACGGGGGCCGCCTGACGAGAGGAAGGCTGCAGGGCTGACGGTGGATCACAGGATCTGCTCCCGTTGTTCATCCGTTTCTTTATGTTTTCACCCATAACTCTTAAGATACTGATTAAACATCCAGCTGATTAGAAAGATGTGAGCACACGAGTCCGTTCCAGTCAGGAAACACTACGATTCATACAATAACTCATTTTGCTTCGCAGTTTTTAAGAAAATTACAGATTTTTTTTTTTCCACTGCATGAAATAAGCCAAATATTCTTAAAAAGTGTCAAATTTTCTTGTTTTGAGCAACAACAAAACAATCTGCCAATATGGTGAGCAAAAGTTGCTTGGCTAGAATTCTTAAAACTGGCAAAGAAATCTTAGAATAAGCTTAATTTTCTTGTGCAAAACTTGCTTGTTAAGAAAAATTTTTTCTCTTTAGACAAAAAATAAGAAAACATTTCCAGAAACAAGACTTTTTTTTACTTTCTTGAGAATCCTTTTTTGCAGTTTGTTTAAAAGCTTTTGATGTTTCAGTCAAATTAAAAGCGTCAAATCTATTTTTAGCTGGTCTATTTAATAAATAAACAAATAGAATTCATAGATTATATAGAATCCTTACATACAAAGTAATATAGTTCCAATTGTTTGTTTTTTGTTGCTATTTTAATGATTACGGGTTTATGAAAGAAAAAAAAAACAATTACACGAGTATAAGGAGATTATTTTTAACCCAGATATGTGACAAAGCTGTCGACACCATCACCGGGTAGACGGCTGGTCGGACAGATGTCCAGAAGACGGTCATGAAGTCATGAAAGGTCATCGCTAAAGCTGGCCGTTTACAGAGGCCTGCAACCAAGCATATTAATGGAAAGTTGAGTGGAAGGGAAAAAAAGGATGTATGAGAAGCTATGGGCGCAGGCTGCTTTGATGGCGTCCTTCAGTTTGTCTGAGTTGTTGGTTCTGGTGTCTCTCATCTTCCTCATGTGAAGACTCCACAGATTTCTCAGCCCAGGTCGGTTCTGACGGTCTCTGGTTCGGGAGTGGCTTGATTGGCGGAATCGGATCATGTCCCGGATACACCTAGAATCTCTGACTGTAGCTTGTGCACCTTTTTCCACTACACTTTTCCTTCCACTTAACTTTCCCATTGAAATTATCCCTCCGTGTGCAAACAACGTCACTGAGCGCCTCCATTGCTGTCAGGACAACAACTCTGAGTGACGCTCTGCCTCTCCCTGCCACAACTCTGGTTTTGTTTCAATTGCAGGAATAAAGGTTCTGTATTTTAACTCTGCCTTCTGTAATCTGTAAAAACATGCGTCTGCCTTTTTTCTTCTAGAGACTAAATGTTGAGCAGCTTGTTGGTTACAGACAACCAAAGAATGATATGCAAGGAGGAAAGGAGGCACCTTCATGAAGAGAGGGTTTCCATTCAGCGACTCTGCTCTCCTGATGTTCTCCACGCCGCACTGGAGGAAGAGCAAAACAAAGAGCAGAAATGCATGTTTACATATTCAGATTAAAGCCGAATTATTAACTGGAGGATGGAAGAATTGTCTGTAAGGTAAGCCAATCAGCTTTCTCCACTCAGAGATGCACCCCGACGGCTGATTGGTTCCAGACTGGGAACAAATTCAGAAGTTTAATTTACTGACTTTACTCTTTATCCACTCGATGGAAAAGAAAACGAATGAGAAAAGACATAAAACTGTTAATTTATGTTAATGCATGTTTATATATAATAGGCTTTGATCTGTAGGGACATCGCTATACGAGTAGGTATACATATGCATGCATCTCTATGCCTGTATTTGTATTTATGTATATATTGAATTACCATTTTGATTAAGAATTTGTATGTAAACTTAGGGACCGAATTGGATAATCCACTTCTTCGCCTTTAGGTTTGTTTTACAGATCATTCTGTTGGACATTTTATATTTTTATTAATATATTTTCTGTATTCGTTTTATTGAAATTTTAAGTTTGGATGGATAGATGGAAGAAAGAGAGAAAATAAGATAAACAGACAAAAATAATAAGAAAGAAAGACAAAATAAGAAAGAAAGAATGAGACAAAAAAATAAGATAGATAGATAGATAGATAGATAGATAGATAGATAGGAAAGAAAGATGGACAGAAAAAATAACAAAAATAATAAGATGGGCAGAAAAAAAGGACAAAAATAAGAAAGAAGGAATAAGAACGGTAGAAAGAAAGAGACAGAAAGACAGAAAAAGAATGACAGACAGAAGTTTTAAGACAAAGATAACAGAAAAAAGATGTAACGACAGAAAGAAAGAAAGAAAGAAAGAAAGAAAGAAAGATGGACAAAAAAAGACAGAAAAAATGAATGAGACAAAAAAAATAAGACAAAGACCAACAGAAAGAAAAAGAAAGCCAGAAAAAAGAATGTTGTAGTTATTAACATTTTATTTGTCAGTAAACTTGTAATCGCCAGATTTGCTCCATTTCTGAATTAATCAGGGGCCGTAATGTAAAGTGACGTTCTTCGTGAAGGAGAAGGGAAATGAAATCTTCCAGAACATCTAATTTCAACATTTAAAAAAAAATTTAATTAACACAACAGGAAAAGAAATTCTCACTTTGCTGGGGCAGAATGTTTTGTTCTCACTTTCACTTCATAAGATTGATAAAAAGAGTTAAAAAAAACAATCGTTTACATTGTTTTGGCAATCAAGTAGTTCAGGAACAAGGCGGGGGGCTGACGAGGTCTAAGCCAGGAGGAACACCTACGATCGGAGCAGTAAAGGTGACTTTTTCACAGGTTTTCCTCATTTATTATCCGTGCTCGTCTACTTTTATTCATCCGTTGGCGTGGCCAGGTTCTGAACCGTTTGGCCCACCGGGTCCTCACCTCTTCGGCCAACACCTGAGCGTACTCGATGTCCAGCTCGTGTAGCGTCTCTATGTGATCCGACGTGAAGGCGATGGGCACCAGCAGGATGTTCTTCTTCCCTCGCTCGCTCAGACCTTTGATCACCTCGTCCGTCTGGGGGCCGAGCCACGCCATGGGCCCCACCTGAAATACACCGAAAACACAACCACAACCGGTTAAACACACCCACACAAAGAGTCGGGCCAACCTCTGGCGCCATCTTGTGGAGAACGGTCGGTAAAGCATGACTGAGCAGATCAGAGAGGAACACGGAAGCAGTAAAAGGTGAACCGATCAGCATAAGAAGAAGATTTCTCCTTAACCCGGATGAGACGGAACCGACCCAGTTCACCCACCCTGGACTGCCACACCAGTCTGTAGGGGTTACAGTGTCCCAGCCTCTCCATGACCCTCTGCACGGTGGCTCCCACCTCCTGAGGATACGGATCGCCTCTGTTCACAACCTGCAGGTGAGACAGAGAGACGGTGACGGCCGGGGTCCATTACAGGACAGGCGGTAAATGTGCTACATGCTAGGAGCTCTGCAGAGATCCACCACACCATGAAACCATGTTTCCATCACATGAAAACCTGGGAGGAAATATAGGATTCAGCTCACAGGGGAACCTTTCAAAACGGAACTTTCTACAACTTACAGACTTAACTGACTGCTTCTTCAGAACTGCTGCGTTACTTTCTGGAAAATTACACCCCTGCTTAACTAGAACATATAAAGTACTTTAGTGCAATTTAAAGGCAATCTCCAGATCTTACATGTGACTTTCCAGGTACTTATACTTTTCCAAACTACTCAGGGTTCTTTCTAGAAATCTGATGTCTCTTTTTCAGGAGTTCTTTCACAATTCACAGATGAACTTTACAAAACTTATAAATTTACTTTCCTGGAACTTTTCCAGCCCTTGTGTCAAACTTTTACAGAAAACCTTTCAAAAACTTAAGCATCACTTTTTCATTAAATAAGTGGTACTTTTTTTTGTTTTTTTGAATTTACCACATGCTCAGTATTTTCTTCAAGTGTAAAGTGTACTTAACAAGAATTTACATGTTACTTTTCTAGAAAGTTTTAGAACTTTGTCCACTTTTGCTAATTCGGTACATTTTCAGACCTTATAGGTTACTTTCCAGATACTTAAAGAACTTTGCTAAAAGAAATTACAGCCTACTTTTCTAGAGCTTACAGTGCAACTTCAAATCTCCCAACACATACATGTTACTTTCTGGGAAATTACACTCCGCTTAACTAGAACATGTGAAGTACTTTAGTGCAATTTAAAAGGCAATCTCCAGATTTTACATGTGACTTTCCTAGAACGTACAGCATACTTTTTCAAATTACTCAGGGTTCTTTCAAGAACTTTGATGTCTCTTTTTCAGGATTGTTTTCATAATTCAAAGATTAACTTTACAAAACGTATAAATTAATTACTTTCCTGGAACTTTTCCAGCCCTTATGTCACACTTTTACAGAAAACCTTTCAAGAACTTGCGTGTCACTTTTTCATGAAAATAAGTGGTACTTTATTTGAATTTTTCAGACCTTACAGGGTCAGAGCTTTGTACAACTTTGAATTTCCCAATATGTACATGTTACTTTTTCAGAACATACAGGCTACTTTCATTAAACTTACAGGGGACTTTTCTAGAGCTTCCACTTTACTGTCCCAAAAAATCTGTTACTTTAGCAGAAACTACAGATAACTTTCCAGAAAATAAAAAAGTTGCCTTTCTAGAACGTACATGTACTTTTTTTCCTAATTCACTGATTACTTCAACAAAACTTTCCTGGAACTTATATAGGGTTTTCCCAACAGTTGTGGCACACTTTTCCATAAAATACAGGGTACCTTTCTAGAGTTTGCATACCACTATTAATTAATTAATTTCTTAGAATTTACAGCACACTTTGTTAGAGCATACAGAGTATTTTCCTTAATTGTAAAGTGTACTTACCCAGAATTTACAGGTTACTTTCCAGTAATTTACAGAGAACTTTTCCAGAGGTTACAGGGTAACTTTTCTTAAACTCACAGCATACAGGGTACTTTTCTCAAAAAACGTCATGTTACTTTAGCAGAAATTACAGGCAACTTTCCTGGAACTTAAAGGTTTCTTTTGAAGAACTTTGTCCACTTTCTCAGATTGTACAAGTTTTAGTTTTGAAGTCAGTGTCCAGAATATTACAGGGTACTTTCCCAGACCTTACGGGTCACCTCGGCACACTTAAATCTCTTTTATATTCGACCCACTGCTTTAAGTCTGTGGTTCTGTTTGGGGGGGGGGGTAGCGGTGGCCTCCGAGCCCCAGAGAGCAGGCCGACCTGTAGGTAATAATCATGCTGATACTTACAGCCATGGGCAGCGAATGAGCCGAGAACAAAATGACAACGTCTTCTCTCTTATCTTCTGGAAACTTCAGCAGCTCATTTCTGATGTGTTCTGCAAAACACTAAACACAGAGGGGAAAAAAACACAAAACAATCCCATTTAAGTTGTTAGCAACGATCATTTTCAATCATCTGCTCTTGCATCCATTTATGTTTTTGTATTTTTGCCACATCACTGGCTTTGATTAAAGAAAACTCGGGTTGCAGTTGATTTACTGGCGCAACAAATCTAGAAGCTGTCGTGTCGAACCTCCACCAGCAGGGGGTGTGTGGGCCAGCGGTCGATGACGCTCCAACGCATCTTTGGTCTGTCTCCTCTGTTTCTATAGTAACGGTAGATGGCGTTCAGGCTGCTGCCTGTTGACAGAGAAAACCTTTTATTGTTTTAAACGTCAAACCGACACCGCTGCTACAAAAACACACAAAAAAGAAAAAGATCACAGATGAGTTTAGATGTGTTAAAAGTCCAATAAAAGTTCTGATCCACGATCCACCAACCTGTGGTGGAGCAGCTGTACTGCGGATACTGAGTGAAGGCCACGGCTCGCTCCACCCCGTCCTTCTCCATCTCCTCGATGGCTTCCTCCGTCAGCGGGTTCACGTACCGGAAGCCGATGTAGAACTTGTGAGGAGCTGGAAAAAGGTTTTGAATTCGAGAGTCAGTCCTTTAGCGGGAACCATTTCCAGAACCTGATCCAAACAGTTCTTCAGGCTAACTGAAGCTCCTTCACCCGTTTCAGTCCAGTACCTCAACAGATTCATTCCTATTTCTGAACAGATTCCAGATGTCTGGCATACTATTAATTTAGAAATTAGAAACGGGTCTGAACAGATTCCCATTTTTGAGCTGACTCGCCAATTTGAACAGATTCCCAATGTGCAATAAATTCCCAACTGAACAGATTCCTGGTGGAGTTCATAATCCTGATGGTGAACAGGATGATCATTTTGAATAGATTCCCAACTCTGAACAGATTCTTAAAGCTGAACAGATTCATCATTGTCAACTGATTCCCAACCCTGACAAATGATTAAAGCTAAAAGAACCATTATTTTTGAACAGACTCCGCACTGTGAACACATTCCTGAGGCAAAAAAAGACAAATTCCTAATGTTCGATAAATTCCCAACTGAACGGATTCCTCTCACATAACACAACTGATTCCTACATTAACAGATTTCCTGAAATTAAACAGATTTTTTATTTTGAACAGATTCCAAAAGGAACACATTCCTCACTCTGAACAGATTCTTCAAGCTGAATAGATTCATATCCTTAAAAAAAATATATGTCCAGGTTTGTTTTTGTGCAAAAATAAATTTATAAAAGAGTAACCAGGAAAGCGGACAGCTTTGAACTTTGGGGTCTTTGTGCTTTGAGAATTTTTGTGGTGCATTTATTTGGAAAAAAAACGATTTGAATATTTTTTTAATGCATTTTGCACAATACACGTCTTTTTTCAAGTTGTTCTGCTGCAATATATCTGGAAAGAGAGATAATTCATTAACAGTCATTTATATATATATATATATATATATATATATATATATATATATATATATATATATATATATATATAAAAATATATCGCAATAGATATCGTTACTGCACATGCTTTAGATTATATCGCAATATAGATTTTAAGGCCAGCCCTAAGCTGAATAGATTCAAATCTTTAAAGAAAGATTCTTAAAACTGAACACATTCGTCATTGCCAACTGATTCCAAACCCTAAAAAAATATTAAAGCTAAAAAGAACTATTATTTTGAACAGATTCCTCACTCTGAACACATTCCTAAGACTCGTTATTTTGAACTGATTCCTGATGCAGATCATAACCCTGATGGTGAACAGGGTGATCCTTCTGAACAGATTCCTCATTTTAAACACATTTTTAAGCTGAACTAGCTCATTATTCTGAACTGATCCCAACACTGAACAGATTGATTGTTTTGAACAAAGTCTCCGGTAAACATCGCTACTTAAAAAGGTTTATCTCGGGACTCTGGCTGCTTCTCTCTTTGTTTCAGGGCCAGTTCCTGGCTGGCCTGCAGCGACAGTATTCGTTTAACGTAGTTTGACACCACGTTGTTGGATTTTAGCTCCAACAAGATTGTGTCCCTTTTTCCCTCCACATCAGTCTAAAACATGGAACCAAACTGGTGCAAAACTGGACGTTTCTGTCTGTAAACTGCCATCTTTCACTGAAACTGAGTGGAAAGAAGCAACAAAAGTCTGAAAGCATCAGAAAATCCTGTTGATTTGAAAGTTTTACAGGAAAGTCTGGATGAGTGGAGCAGAAAAGTGAAGCTTCACAGAGCGTGCTGCTGTGTAAATGTCAATTAATCTTGTGATTCTGGTATCTGGGCCACACTGAGCTCTCTGGCTGCAGGAGTGTGTTGATAACAGTGAGGAGGGTTTGAGGGTGTGAGCAGACACTCCTCCGTTATCTTCCCTCACAGCGTCTGAAGCAGCAGCAGCAGTTTGCTTATCTGACTGCATCGCTAACAGTTTCCTGTATGGTGGGGGGGGGGTTGCTGACCTGTGTGGGGGCTCATTTTATCCAGAAGCTTCACCATGCCCTCCCCCTGCATGGAGGTCCAGTGTTTGATGGGAGATCCGCCTCCGATCCTGCTGTACTGCTCCTGGATCTTCGGGGTGCGCCGCTTGGCGATGAACGGGCCGAGCTTGCTGCGGAGCGGAGAGCGGGACCTCGTTAATGACGTTACACCAGAATCACTAACATCGCACGGACAAAGACGCGCTCGCTCGGTGCTGCGTGTCGCTGCTCACTTCTGAACGGGGAGCTTCATCAGATCTGTGTCCATGAAGAGCCTCAGGAGGAAGTCGTGAACGTCCTCCAGCTTCTCAGGTCCGCCCATGTTCAGCATCAGGATCCCAGTTTTAGGTTTCCTGCAGGGAGGAAGAGATTCTTCAGCAGGAAGATAGAAGATCCATCCATCCATCCATCTATTTGTCCAACAATCCATGCATCCATCCAACAATCCATCTATTCGTCCAACAATCCATCCAACAATCCATCCATCCATCTATTCGTCCAACAATCCATGCATCCATCCAACAATCCATCTATTCGTCCAACAATCCATCCAACAATCCATCCATCCATCTATTCGTCCAACAATCCATCCAACAATCCATCCATCCATCCAACAATCCATCCATCCATCTATTCGTCCAACAATCCATCCAACAATCCATCCATCCATCTATTCGTCCAACAATCCATCCAACAATCCATCCATCCATCCAACAATCCATCCATCCATCTATTCGTCCAACAATCCATGCATCCATCCAACAATCCATCCATCCATCTATTCGTCCAACAATCCATGCATCCATCCAACAATCCATCCATCCATCCATCTATTCGTCCAACAATCCATCCATCCAACAATCCATGCATCCATCCAACAATCCATGCATCCATCCATCCAACAATCCATGCATCCATCCATCCAACAATCCATCCATCCATCTATTCGTCCAACAATCCATCCATCCAACAATCCATGCATCCATCCAACAATCAATCCATCCATCCATCCAACAATCCATGCATCCATCCATCCAACAATCCATGCATCCATCCATCCAACAATCCATGCATCCATCCATCCAACAATCCATGCATCCATCCATCCAACAATCCATGCATCCATCCATCCATCAATGCATCCATCCATCAATGCATCCATCCATCAATGCATCCATCCATCAATGCATCCATCCATCAATGCATCCATCCATCAATGCATCCATCCATCAATGCATCCATCCATCAATGCATCCATCCAACAATCCATTCATCCATCCATGCAAAAATCCATCCATCCATCCATCAATCCATGCATCCATCCATCCAACAATCCATGCATCCATCCAACAATCCATGCATCCATCCATCCATGCATCCAACAATGCATCCATCCATCAATGCATCCATCCAACAATCCATTCATCCATCCATGCAAAAATCCATCCATCCGAAACAAAACCCGAGGTTGAAGTGTAAACAAAAGCAGAAGGTGACGCCGTCCTATTTCTATCCGTTTTGACATCAGAGGAGTTCCTCTTTGCAACTTTTTAAACACAGAAAACAAGAACCATTTATAAAATAAAAAAGTAACAGGAAGATCCTCAGATCAGAAGATTCACTTGCAGCAGGTGAGGTAAAGATTTTCAGCTCTGGAGAAAATCCACATCGGAAAACTGATCAGTTCAAAGTCAATATTTTCACATGTTTCTGGGTATATTCAGAAGATGTGGAGTTCCTGAAGAAACGCAGCTCCAGTTACAGTTTTTAACCAGAATCCTATGTTCTGTCCATCCAGTCCGTTTCCACCTAGCCTGGATGACTGAAGGGGAGATTTATTACATACCTGTTCTCCTGTGATTCTGGAGCTGAGTTCTGGGCTAAAGCTGCAGCCGTGGACCGTCTCCTTAGACTCAGACGTACGCCGCTCGTGGCAACTGAAACCATGAAAAACACTTACTCAGATATCTCTCCATTCATTTATTATTCTAGTTTACGTTTAAGGTCCGAGTTTAATCAGTCGGCACAGTACAGGTGCTCTGACTGAACGTCATACCTTTGGGTAATGCACATGCGCTAAAATCAAACCATCATTTCAGCATACATCAGTCTGTGTACACTCTAGTTTTCAGAAGTTCTTCTGACTTCAAACTAATTCTTGTCACTAATTCAGCTTTCATTATTTTGCAACAAAGTAAACAGAATATGGTGGGAAATATTGTTAGCTTTAAGCCAATGTGAAGAAGCAGCCATTTCAATTATCTTAAGCCCTTTACAGTCCAACTTTATACATATTTCCTTCAGCTGAAGCTTCAAAAAGGAGATTTATAGCTATTTCAAATTATTTTCAACAATTTTAAGAGCATTTCAGGTCAATAAATTCAGCATTACAGCATTCACACATCTGTTATGCAAATAACAGCTTTTTCTAGGTTCAATAACAATTAGTTTTCATGAATAGAAGATATAAACCGCATGGTTGCAGTACACCGTTTGGCCGCCAGGGGGAGCTTGTATAAGGTTACGCAAGTGTAAAAGTCTGCAGTTGTGTAACGATGTGCAAGAAACAAACAAAACATCTAAACAGAACCGTGATGCGTTCAAGGAGCGGCTTACTGACGCTAAATGCGGGATGGGATCATTATGTAACACAGTCGTTAAACTGAAACACAGTTAAGACTCGAAACTTCGTCAAGACGGAGGAAATTACTACCGAAAACATTTCCTATCCGAGGACAGAAACGAGCATTTTAACTCCTTTTAAACACACCTAATGATTTAGAATGAGAGTCGATATTTTTTGTCTTAGTGTTAAAAATGCTAAATAATGAGGTGCCGGTTATTACATAGACTTCTCACAGCTTAACCAGACCTGTTTTAGGCGCTTGAACGTTACAGTGCAGTTTTATTTTGAAAATCTCGCGACAGGAAGCGGTTTAATCCTTCACGTAGCTTGATGCGCTCACATGTAACGTCAATGTCAGTGTCCGGAAAAATCCCCCAAAACAGGCGAATTCAACACTTTAAAAACAGTAATAAAGACTAAATGCTACGCTTTTTGCCATCGCATCAAAATTACAGACAGATTAAAAAGGTCGGAGGGAAGTTTAAGTTCGGTTAAAATGTGTGACTCACAGTGAAAGAAGCGACCGGCGCTGCCCAGGGCCGCCATCCCGCTGCTGTTCCCCTGTCCCCGCAGAAATACGCTCCGGCTGACGGTGCTGTGTCCGGTGGATCCCACGCGTGTCCACTGCGGGTCGGTCCCGCTGTGAAAGAAAGCCGGATTCCTTCAGCTAACGCCGGCTGAAGGCGAGGACTTCCGTTAAGTTTATGACGATAACAACCCCCACTTCCGATCAGACGCCTACAAAACAAATTTGTAATGTAGCGTCACGCGACAAAGGGTGAAATTATATGTTTCAGATGCTGATTTGATGAATATTTAAGAAAATACAGGACACTGTAGTATACATATACATTTTTAAAATCCCTGTAGGTATTTTATGCGTTCCACAGTAAAGACCAAATCAAAAGAAAATGGATGTCTTTTTTGCTCCAGTAGCAGTCAGTCTTGCAACGAATCTGAAGAGGCCTCTGACTGAAGACTGATGCTTGCAACAGAACCTTGAAAAACTCATCCTTGCGTTTATCTTTAGTCGAATTGATTACTGCAACAGCGTCTTCACAGGTCTGCCTAAAAAGTCAATCAGACAGCTGCAGCTGATCCAGAACGCTGCTGCTCGTGTTCCTCACTAGAACCAGGAAAGTAGAGCACATCACCCCAGTTCTAAAGTCCTTACACTGGCTCCCTGTAGCTCAGAGAATAGACTTCTAAATACTTTTACTAGTTTATAAATCATTGAATGGCTTAGCACCAAAGTATGTTGAAGATCTACTGTTACTATAGCAACCCCTCCAGACCACTCAAGTGCTCCAACTCCAGTCTACTCAACATCCCTAGAATCAGAACCAAACATGGAGAAGCAGCTTCCAGTTTCCATGCTCCTCTAATCTGGAACAAACTTCCAGAAAACTGAAAAGCTGCTGAAACACTGAGTTCTTTTAATCAAGGCTAAAAACTCATCTTTTTGGAGCTGCCTTTGAGTATTGTTTCAATGTGCCATATGTTTTGTGTGTGTTTTATGCTTTATTGGTGTTTTTACTTCATCCCATAATCACCCAAAGCACCTTGAATGACCTTGTTGTTGTTCTCTCTCTTGTCTTTGGTCCCACTCTGCATCCAAGGAGTCTCATTTTTAACTTTGGTCTCACAATTAAGATAATATTTGAACTGTTGAGATGCTAATCAGTTGTAAAATTGTTAAAACATAAAAATACAGCACTGCCACAGTTATGCATCATAACATCTGTCCGACAGTAAGGAGCAAAATGTTTTTTTTTTTCCTTTGTTGCCTGTTACTTTGAATTTCCCCATTGATGGGCAATAAAGGTTATTTCTATTCTGGTGTAACTATATACTGTGGCCTATATAAAGTAACAAAATATATGATGAAGAAGAAGAAGAAGAAGAAGAAGAAGAAGAAGAAGAAGAAGAAGAAGAAGAAGAAGAAGAAGAAGAAGAAGAAGAAGAAGAAGAAGAAGAAGAAGAAGAAGAAGAAGAAGAAGAAGAAGAAGAAGAAGAAGAAGAAGAAGAAGAAGAAGAAGAAGAAGAAGAAGAAGAAGAAGAAGAAGAAGAAGAAGAAGAAGAAGAAGAAGAAGAAGAAGAAGAAGAAGAAGAAGAAGAAGAAGAAGAAGAAGAAGAAGAAGAAGAAGAAGAAGAAGAAGAAGAAAAGAAGAAATTAGGCTTTTAATGTGAAATTCTTTGTTTAGCAATTTCTTGTCATCAGTGTTGCGTCACGTGCACGTTTGTCTCTTTTCTTTTAACCACGCCCAACCCCAATAACGGACACGCCCACATTACAGAATGCATTTAATGCTGGTTAGTTGTGGTTTTTTTAAAAGCATAAAAAACAAAGACCAGAGTTAAAACTCGTCAGTTTTGTTTTTTCTGTTTCGTGAATTTAATTCAGTGCATCAGTTCCGGGTGACTGACTTGAGTCAAACATTAGAAATCCTCGCTTTTATTTTGAAGGACAATCTAACAAATATGACAACTGAAAAGCCTGATGTTTTTCCCCAAGAAACAAAAAAACAAAAACAAATTTTGTGTAATTAATAGATGTCTTTTTATAAAGTGTTTTTTTTTATTTTTAGCATTAATGAAACAAACAATGGCACAGGAGAGAAACAGAAAAATAAACATTTGCTTTGAAAATGGGAACATTTTGGGAATGGGAATATTTGTGTGTGTATAGATGTCAACACACTCAGCTTTAAATCCACACTTTAGACCACAGGAGAAGATGTATTCAGTGTCTAACACCCAGTGAGGAGCTATTTTCAGTTTTCCGGCAGAGGCTAAGTCGGAGGTGTTTGTGATGCCATGAGCTCAACAAGGTTCCCAGAATCTTTGGAAGAGAAGCAGGCCCACACCATCACACATCCCCCACCGTACCTAACAGTTTTCCCCACATATTCATCCTTTGTTTCACAGCAGACCCACCTGGAGTGTTTGTTGCTGAAAAGCTCCAACTTTTGTCACAGTTCCAGTTGGTTTAAATATTTTAATTATTGCTCTGACTGTGGATATGGGCAAGTTTAGGTGTTTTCTTCCGTTTATTTCCTGACTTACGAAGATGAACACACCTCTGCCTTATTTCAGTGCCAAGTTCTTTTGTCTTTCTAAGTTTGAAAAGTTGCCAAGAGACGTAGTCCTCCATGTGATGTCATATATATATATATACCCCAGGGAGACAGGAAGTCTGTTAGTACTACCGAAATGTTCCTGATGCTCTGGTCATCTTTAAAAAAGTAAAACGATCTTTTCTCAGCTGAAATATTGTGCTCAAATGAAAAGTTGGATTTTTCTTAATTTAAAGGGAGAGATAATGCTGCTGCAATACAATATAATTTGGAAAGAGCGGTTAAAATGGTGCATCCTCTGTGCACAAAGGATCGTCATCACAGGTCCTTCCTCCCAGCAGCTGTAAGACCTTAAAACCATCACTGCTCCTAACAAACTCAACAACTGTTTACATCCCAGCTCCAAACTGGAGAAGTTATCCCAGTAACTGTCAGGCGGAGCCTAAGTCCTCAGGAGGAAGCTGCTTTTAACTCAGATAAGCGGGAACGGCCCACATCATGTAGGCTTCTTCCTTCATTCTCGTTCGACTCGCTTCCCGCTCAGAGTTTAACGAGGAACAGAAATAACCCCCCTCAGCTCCCCAAGAAGGAAGTTCTCACACAGGAACCAGTTTCTGTGCAGCAGGAGGACTTTCAAGAAGTTCTGGTTTCCCCTCATGAGCTTTGAGAGGGCGCAATCTGCAGCGGCATCTAGTGGCTGTTAGAGGAACAGCAACGGAATGTTTAGATGCTGCGCAGCAAAAACTGAGATCTTAAGAAGTTTCTCAAATTTGTCAGGTTTTTTTTCATTCATAAATCTATAATTCCTCTCTCCAGGACTATTTATATGTATTTCTGTTTGAGCTTGTAAGCATCATTTAAGGCTGTTTGATTCATTTGCAGAGAACAAGGACTAGTCTGAGTCTAGTTTAACCAGTTTTATTCTGGTTGAGTCCTGTTGAAAGCACACCTCAGGAAACCGACTGAATGCTTTAAACAGATGGTATTCGTGAAATATTTTAAGGAAAATGTCTTTCCTTCATTTAAAAATGTTGGGGTTATTCTCTGCCAGTGTTGTTTCAAACCTGGCTCCTTTAAATGGTAAATCCCAAAGGCCGTTTTAAAATCATGATTTCATTTATTAAGGTAGAAAAGTTATCTAAACCAACCTGGTTCTGTCTGAAAATATAATTACTTCACTTGTTTAGTCATGAATTACCTGAGATTATCCACATATTTAGGTTCATTATGTTCACTAGCTAAACCAGGCCTTATTTCTGACAGGCCTGTAGAACAAGACGTCACTGAAATAGAACCTGTCTGACTGCATGAAGTAGGCTAAAAGATATTTTTTAAAAAGCAAGAACAAATTAAAAACAAAGACTCTGACGTCTATAAGTCTGGAAAGGGTTACAGATCCATTTCGAAGGCTCTGGGACACCAGAGAACAATGATCCACACATGGAACCATGGAGAACCTACCCAGGAGAGGCCGACACATCAAAATTACTCCAGGAGCTCTTTAACGACTCATTCAGGAGGTCCAGAAGAACCCAGAACAACATGATTCAACAATAACAAAGAGTGGCTGGGCAAAAATGGCCTCACTGGGAGAGTTCCAAGACCAGAACCACTGCCTACTCAAAGGAACACAAAGACCCGTCTAACATTTACCAAAAAAAAAAACTTTCATGAAGACTTCTGGGAAAATATTCTGCGACTTCACAACAATAGAGTTGGACATTATAGAAGGCGTGGCTCCTGCTACTGGTATTAAACTAACACAGCATCTTAGAACCAGAACATCAAATCTACAGTCAAACATGGTGGTGGTAGTGTGATGGTCTGGGTTTGCTGCTTCAAGACCATGAACTCTTAAAGGAGAATGTCTGGTCAAAGGTTGGGTTATCCAACAGGAAAATTATCCAAAGCCCACCTCTGAATGTCTTAAAAAGAAACAGGTTTTGGAGCGGCCTTGTCAAAGTCCAGACCTAAATAGGAATCTCTAATTTAGAAAAATACAGTTCAAGTGTTAGCAGTATATATATATATATATATATATATATATATATATATATATATATATATATATATATATATATATATATATATATATTAGGGGTTTAACGGTACATGTATTCATATTTTTCGGTGCGGCCCTGTCGGTTCGGTAAGCACCTGTACAGAACGAATCCAGCTGTTTTCTACCTGAACACATACAGTGTTAGCGACTTCCACAGTCGCTGGAGAGGCCGAGGATGGGTTCGTCTATTTGTATGACGCGCTGTCCGCTTCCTAAATTACGCACAGAGCTCACTTGCATTTCTCCGTTTATTTGTGACTTTCATGACTATGACACACTGGGACAGTAGCACTGGTGGTATAAACGTACATTACTGAGCGTATGACTTAAGCTGAGCGTATGATACACAAGCTGAGCGCTCAACAAAACATATGGCTATCCAGCCCTCCTCTCTCTGGCAAAAACACCCGAGTGAGTGACTGACAATCCATTTTTGACAGCTTGACCCGTCATCACTATCACCCACGTGACCCATGCTCCACGTCACCATGACAACTAAAACAAACAAGTAAACCAGTGAGCAGTGCCAAAAATAATATTTGTGGCGCCTACATACAGAATGTTTATGTGCGGAACTCAGAGCACGGTGCAATGCTCCACAGGGCAACTTTAAGAAGTGACACCAAAACAAAACAGAAAGGACTCCCAGCTATCGCTAAACTCTGCTATTTGGGAACATTCATGGTTTCTCATGCAGCTACAGTAGAAAAAGAAAGACGGACCGAACCAGAATGTTGTCAGCGATCGCATCTTTCAACAGCAATAAGGTCCATAACACGCTCTGCTCTGAACTGAATGACTCACCTGAAACAATGTCAAGCTGAATGTAAACATCACTGATACTAGAGAAAAACCAGCTAACGTCCAACATGGCTACCAGTAGCGTCCAATCTGTCCAAACTCCTTATTTTGGATAAAAGCTAAGTTGGAGGAATCCGTGTTGATGAGAAGGCAATTTCTTAACAGCTGCCCATGCTGCATTCAAGTTGTTTTCTACTCTGGCTATGTCTGCTTGTACTATTTTATTTATTTTTAAAAAGCACAATCAAATCTCCAGTCAGTTCTATACTTTCAAGTTTTTTAACTTATAGAACATAGTACAATCAAATTCATTTCAGGAATTGAAAGGAAGGAATTCAAGGGGAAAAAGTTCTTAATTTAATGGTTAGTTTAATGTTGATCAAAGTTTTTCAAAAAGACATATGCACATTTGTATTTGTTCTTCTTAATCAAAGTGTACCAAAAACATAGCAAACCGTGAGTTTAAAACACCAAACACGAACCGAACCGTGATTTTGTGTATTGTTACACCCCTAATATACATTGTGATTTTCCTGCTTGTCTTATTAAAAAAAAAATATGTCTACTCATCACAGTTGAACCCAGTTGAAGCTCGACTAGTTTAGAAATATTTTAGATTTTAATCTAGACATTACCAAAAAAATTGTAAAAAAAAAAAAAGGCCCTCATGAGGTTCTGCTTTTCTACACAGAGCATCAGCTCATATTTCTCGGAAAAATGGAACCAATTATTTATCAGATTAACGCAAGGTGTGTCTATGTTTTTGTTTTTTTAAGTCGCACATCATTTCAGTCAAAAACTTTATCCGACTTATTAAACATGGTTCTTAGATTCGTTTACGGATCGCTCTCTGCTGTAAACGGAGCAAAAAACAACCGCAACAGTTGATGCAGTCGATGATAAAGAGCTAACGGTTGCTGCATCGTGTTTTCAGGTTCCTTTTTCTACAATGAGTCAGTAAACCAACACAACCAGACCTCTAACACTCTATCCGAAGCCTGCCGAGTCGAAGACGGATTGTTGGGCGCTTCTCTGAGCATTTTACGCCCTGACATTGGGCTGAATTTACTCCTCTCCCAGATGTTTTCCACCTAGAAATGATCTTTGTCTCTGTATATGAATGGTCTTCAGATGGTTTGCGGAAGACTCCATAACCCTGGACACGTATTGAGTAGTTGAATCTGAAAATTATTGCTGATATCTTTATGCCCCAGAAAAGCAAAGCAAAATGGGGGGGGGGGGGGGGGGGGAACTGCTGCGCACACTGATTATTAGTTGATCAATGCAGTACCTGACCGTATTTAAAAGTAATTGCTGTGGTCTTCCCATCTTGGCATTGTGTTGCCAAACCTGCATGCTCCAGAGCAGCAAACTAGCTTAAGATTCACCTTCATACAGGTTCTCTAGGGTCATTACGCCATCTTCTCACCCTAGTGTTGCATTACCATTCATTTGTGTGCTCCAGAGCACCAGCCGGCCCAAACTGCAGCTGTTATAGAGCAGGTTAAGGAATGCATTTGCTCCGTAGTGCCTCGCTCTTGTCTGCGCTCATTGCTATCGTCTTCCCAGCTTGACATTGTGCCACCGGAGCAGAAGCTTTCCAATAAATGGCCTGCTTTCATAGACTTGGTCACACACTGATGAGATCCATGTATTTTATTACCATCCAACCAGCCTAAACTCCAGCTGTTGGTTAAGGAATGGATTTGCTCAGTAGTGCCTTGCTGTTGTCTTTGCTATCGTCTTCCTATTTTGGCATTGTGCGACCAGAGCAGCCTACCAAAGAAAAAGCAGTGCTTTCATAGACTTGGTCACACACTGATGATCAGCTAAGCAACACATCTCATCAGCAGCATATTGTCTCTAAACGTAATTGCTCATGTCTTTCTTTCCTGGCATTGTGCTAGCAAACATCTGTACATTATTAGTTGATCAATGCAGCACCTGACTGTTCCCAAAGGTCATTGCTGTCGTCCTCCCACCTTGGCATTGTTATATCACACCTGCATGCTTCAGAGCAGCAAACTAGCAAAAGACTTACCTTCATATGAGTGCTCATTCTATCAATGATCGACCCGATTGTTCACTAGGGCCATTGCTATCATCCCATCTCGGTATTGCATCATCATCCAGCCTCAAACTCCTGCTGTCATGGAGTTGGTTAAAGAATGCATTCACTTTGTAGTTTCGTCAAAGGTCATTGCTATCGTCTGCCCAGCTTGGCATTGTGCAGCCAGAGCAGCCAACCAAAAAAAAAAGCCTGCTTTCATAGATTTGGTCACACAGTGATGATCAGCTAAGCAACGCATCTCATCAGCAGCGTATTGCTGATATCTTACAATATAATAACATACTGCTAAACTGTTTACAGAGCACGCAAAATAACATGTGATCAGAAATTGAGTGATTTCTTTATTTTACTAAATAAATGTGGTAAAAGAAAGACTCAAGACGCAGCAAACAGTGAGTTGCCAACCTGAATGTGGGAGACAAAGAAGAAACCACATTGAGAAGAATCCCAATCACCTGCCGTAGTTCGCTCCGGGAAAAACAACTAGTTGGCAGGATGCACATCAGTCAGTTAAAGAAGCTTCATGAATTCAGTTTTTTGTTTTTATTACTAAAGTTTATTCAGTTATAAAACTTTTAACACATCACATTCCACCAGGACTCAAACCAGGCCACGAACAGAGTCTGTTTGGTGCCACCGGTGCAAGTTTCTGCAAATAACCCAAATCTGACAGAAGAAAACAGCTCGACTTACAACTTTATATCATTTTCTACACTCAAATCCAAAAGGGGGGGAAAAGCAGACCAGTTTCACTGCAGATATACCGACTGGAGAAGCTCAGGTGTGATGAAGAGAAGTGACGGGAGCCGTTTTAGGCGTCTTTTCAGGGTCCAGATCACCTGGTTCAGCTCGTTAAAAACAGCTGGATGTTTAGACTGAATTCAACAGTTTTATTAAGGATGCAGGATGCTACAAATTTGTCCCCCCAAAAAATAAACGAAAACTTTATTCTTCAGTTTATCATAATTATTTTAATTAAATATGATCATAAAATCATAAAACAGAATTAAAGAGGCCCGTGCTCTCTTTTGCCTACAGGTGGCAGCACTATTTTCTTCTGAACTTCACCCCCAATCCCCCTTTTGTTAAGCTGATGGGATGTTGCTGGTATGACTCAGCGAGAACCTTTATTCACTGCTGGAGATTTCTAACGGGAACAACGGGTCTCGCCTCCCACCGTTCACGTTGACGAACCGGCGCTCCGTCAGGAACGCTGCAGGAACGAGGGCATCGTTTCCACCGCTTCATCTGATTAACATACGCTTCCTCCGTTTCTGGCCCGGAACCGCGTCGTTCCGCCCCTAAAAGCATCCGTTGCAATAAACCTTCGCTTCTCGCTCGGTTGTCTCCGACCTTCCGTGGAAGATCACAGTTCAGGGAGGGAGCCCACCGCCACACGTTGCTGGATTTATCTCGTTATCTCTGCAAACGGATGTCTCAATATAATCACCGGGAGTTTATAAATGTTGATATAAAAACAGTCGATGTTTGTAAAGGCATTTCTCAACCCTGATTGGTCGAGCCTAGAATTATGACACACACACACCGTTTCAATCAGGGTTTAGGAGAACCAGCTGGTGACCCAACAGTGTGTTATAAACTCAATCAGGGTTTATATATTCAGCTGAAGACATTAGCTCCGTTTAGATGGACACAAGTAATCGGGTTAAAAGCCTGATTAGAATAAAAATGCTTCATGTAAACGCGCCATTCGGATCAAGATTTCATTCCGATTGACACGGCTGGGTTATGCCGATTGTTAATCCGATTGCTGTTCATGTAAACACTTATTCCGAATGTCTGTTACGTCATGCGTAGACGTACATTACATCGGCGTAAAACAATAAAGAGATTCAGATTAGAAATTGACTTTGTACACAACAATAAAGGCTTGTAGATGTAAAACGAACTTCGTACCGCGCCATTTTAAACATCGCAGCCATGTTTGTTTACAGCGGAAGTCTGCTACTTCTTCTTCTACCGTCGTTTCCGTTCTGCGCATGATTTATTCCGATCGAACGTGTGGCGGATGTAAACGCTTGTTATAATCGGAATCATTTTTTCAGGGCACATGTACGGAGTCAAATTCTAATCCGAACTACGATCCGATTAAAGACATTATGCACGTTTAAACGCAGCAGCGCTAATCTGGCTTTTCATTACCATTGAATTGTAGAGTTTTTTTTATCGTTTTTGTTTTCAATTAGGCAAATTAGAAGCTAAAGACAGAAATTTCAAACACAGAACGCAACATTTTGATTGGTCACCTCCAGGTCCCGGTGAAAACAGTTCCACCTTCTAGAACAGCTTCCTAAAACGCATGAAACCCTTGCTGATTGTGTTTCCTTCTTTCCGACGTCAGAATTTCTGCGGTGAAAAAGATCTGCTGCCACCTTCTGGGTAACCCCACACATTGCATAGCTTTGCATTCAGAGGGACTTCACTAGTATGGAGGATGACTACGGGGGTCACTGGAAAAGCAATACAGCATTTTGACGATGAGTGCTTAATTGTGAATTAAAAATATAGATTGCTAAATATAATTTCAAATTCAACATTTAATCCATATTAAAAATAGACAAATTTGAAAAGCATTTTGTAATTACACATTTTAAATTGAAATACTAAAGAGGAATTGTAAATTGTATTTATTATTTGATTTTTAAATACTGTGATTTGAAAAAAAAATTCAAATCCTATTTCAAAATGGAGAATTAAATAACACAATTAATAAATGAGATTGTAAATATCTTTCCTTTTCATACATTTAAAAAAGTTATTCCCTTTTCTACATTCGTTTTCTCTTTCTGGCTCCCATTTTCAAATCCTTTTTGCAATTGTTTTTCCTAAATGGTTTCCCCTCTCCTTTTAGCATTCGAGTGACCCTCCTGGTCCCTGAGCACACTGAAAACCAAGTTCAACCAATCACAGCTGCTCCTCGAACGTAACCAGCTCTCTCATTGGTTAGACAGACACATTTGGGTGGACCTTGCCAAGCTACACAGCTCCGGTCTAACCAATGAGAGAGCTGGTTACACTCGAGGAGCAGCTGTGATTGGTTGAACTTGGTTTTCAGTGTGCTCAGGGACCAGGAGGGTCAGTGAAATGCTAAAAGGAGACGGGAAACCATTTAGGAAATGCAATTGCAAAAAGGACTTGAAAACGGGAGCCAGAAAGAGAAAACGAATGTAGAAAAGGGAATAACTTTTTTAAATGTATGAAAAGGAAAGATATTTACAATCTCATTTATTAATTGTGTTATTTAATTCACCATTTTGAAATAGGATTTGAAAAAAAACAATTCATATCACAGTATTTAATAATCAAATAATAAATACAATTAGCTATTCCTCTTTAGTATTTCAATTTATAATGTGTAATTACAAAATGCTTTTCAAATGTGTCTTTTTTTTGTATGGATTAATTGTTGAATTTGAAATTATATTTAGCAATCTATATTTTTAATTCACAATTAAGCACTCATCGTCAAAATGCTGTATTGCTTTTCCAATGACCCCCGTAGTCCTCCATCCACTAGCAGTCAAATCCCCACCGGGTTGTCAAGCAGGGATCTAAAGATCCGTCTGGATATGTAAAAAGTAAAGCGTTGCAACACACCACAGCGACTCATCGTCGCCCCTGGAGGTACGCTGTGGTATTGCAAGAAGGGACAAGCTCGGCTGTCCAGCATCGTATCTTCAGACGTAGAAGGCGTTCTCTAAAACATTCTTTTCTTCAACAATGTAAAACTCAAATTAAAACAATTGCCATCAATTCAACCATTTTATCAGCAGCATCAGTTTTTTTTTTTTTTGCCTTTTTAAAGGACACTTATATTTCAGGCATAAAAACTGACCGTGGATCTGCTTTTACCAGCAGGACAAAACTAAAACATGTGGAGGAAACAATCTTAAATATAGACTTGATTTGTTTCTTTTGGGGGAGGGGGGTAAAAATGTTAGAATACAGAAATATGTCAAGCTTCAGCTTGCAGTTTATTTGAGTCAGTCCTTTTGAGGCCCGGTCTATATGAAAATATCTCTATCTAATTACTGAAAACAACCAGCCTTCAGTCCGTCCACGCAGCATAGCGTGCGTCGTCTGTTTGAGCCGGCAGTGAGGCAGATGTGGTGGTTCTGGACGCGTGGCGCGGCCGTCAGTCGTCTATGAACGTCAGCCGGCCCGGTCCCTCGTTCCTCATCCAGCGGCGGTACCTCTTCATCTTTGGGTCGGTCGCCAGCTTCGCCTTCATCTCCTCCTCCCGCTCTTTCCTGTAAACCTGGAAGAGGCACCAGGAGAGTTCTGACCCACTGAACGAAAAATTTAGCTCTGATGCTGAATATTTACCTTTGGGAAGTTATGTATGGCGCTGTATTATGGCGAAAATTAAGACTGTTGCACACCCAGCGGTGGCTGCTTCCCTGCCGCAGGAGGCTATATCCAATCCAAAAGCCAGCTACTGATCTGATTGATGGTAGGCTGGCACCAGTAACTGAGAAAGAGACCACTCACTTGCATTAGCATTGCAGAGCATTCTAGCCGTTAGCCTCTAAAATGCTAATGCAAGTAAGTGGTCTCTTTCTCAGTTACTGGTGCCAGCCTACCATCAATCAGATCAGTAGCTGGCTTTTGGATTGGATATAGCCTCCTGCGGCAGGGAAGTAACCACTGCTGGGTGTGCAATAGTCTTAATTTTGGACCCTAATGCCGCAACACAGTTATGAATGTAAAACTTTTTTTATTTCTCTGGACAGCACAAACAATGTATCAGTTACGTTTTACCCACTATTGTAATCTTGTTGACACGTCAATTGTGTTTTATAAAAGTGAGTCTGACTTGCAACACATGGCCTTTCCTGCCCAGTCCTGGTCTCTGAGCATGTACCTGCCTTGATTCTTCAAATAAATCATCCAGAGAGGATCATAATAATACCCGAGTTCAAATAATACCTGAACTCTGACCCCAAATCCCAGAGAAGTTGAAAAGGAGGCTTCATGGATGCAGGGCAGGACCAAAGAGCAGCGAGAGGAGGAGGAAATTTAAACCATCCATCATATCCCCTACTTTCTTTTTTTTTTTTTTTTTTTTTTTTACATGTCCTGTTTGGCAGTGTGGAGCTCAGAATTGGTGTCTGAGTACCAAGCAGAAGCCCAACAGATTTGCTTTCACAAGCGGAGCAGTACAGCTTTTGCTATAGTCCTCCACTTGATATATGTGTGAAAAATCTTTATTATGAATTGTTGGGGGTTTTATTTCCTGATGTTATGGACACGGAGACGGAAAATTAAGGGGAAGAAAGAAAGAAGATGAAGAAGAGAGGTAGGAAACAAAAAGTAATGAGAGAGGGTGAGTTGAAAATACAAGAGATGAAGGGGAACAAAGAAAACACAGGAAGACATTGAAGTCTGCCTCCATACCCACAGGACGGCAGAGAGAGGGGGAAAAACAAAACAAAACACAAAAAAGGAACATCGACAAATCACAACAAACATTGTGAACTACGAACTACACAACCACATCACAGAAAAATGGATATAAAAATACAACAACAATGTCACAGAAAAACTCATGGTACCGATTAATCAAGCTCTAGTAATGATAACCTCAGCCCAAGAATATATCCTTAAACACCAGAGACCCCACATCTATGTGTGTGTGTTAGCATGCTGGTGCATATAAGGTTTCTCCATAAGAGCGTTCGATAGTTGGTGTGAGCAGACATCAATCCGTCTCCCAGGAATCGATGCAGACATGAAGGATATCGGAGCAAAGACGTCCAAAGGACCCCCAGAGCCCCAGGCGGACCCGGGCGGGGCCGACCGCATCCCCCAAGAGAGGAGCAAAGGAGAACCCCAGGGGAACGTCCAGCGGCCACTATGCAGGGACCCTAGGGGCAGCAGTGACGAGCCCACGGGCCCCGCCAGCAACCAGCTGCGCCAGGGCGGGCCGGTCCATGGACCGGGAGAGCCGGGGCGCCCCACCCCCCAGCAGGGACCCGACAAGAGACCGGCCGACAAGGGGCCTCCGGCACCGCAGGGGCCGCCATGCGCCACCACCAACCTGGGCCAATCCCCACCGCCAACATCCCCAGGCCAAGCTCAGCCAGCACCTGGACACCAAGTTGTACCAGCTCCCGAGTCCTGATCCCGCGCAACGCAGAGCGCCGAGATCAGGCATCCAACAAAGGCCAGGGCCGGTCCAACCCGCCAATGAACCGACCACGCACGGTGCGCACAGAACAGGTGATCGAACGAGCAGAGACGCTGGATCCGTATCCCGCCGAGCCACCGAGCAGGCACCACCCAACAATCCCAAACCTGGCACCCCTAAAAGAGGTGCCCCAACCAACCAAAGGAAGATATCGGCCCAGCGCATCGGCCGACCGACACACCGGCCCCCCCAGGCCCAGCCAGGAACGCACCAGCTCCGAACCGTATTGACCACCGACGCACCAGTAGGCAGGGGCATCCGTCACTCCAACATCTTTCTAAACTTACAACCAGACGGAGATTTAAAGATGAGCAGCAAAAGCAAATGAGGTGGATTAGCAGAGCTAGGCAACAACTGATGGTGTCATCCAGGACATGTTACTGTGGAATATCGTCTCTGCTGCAGACCTGCCAACCTTGTCCAAATATTTTGAGTACCACTTGTGTTGTGCAGCTTTTTTTCAGACTTTTGAAACTCAATTGCTTTGCCCGCGGCAATTTCCCCATTCACTGGCTAGAAATTAGAAATTATTAGAATTATTTCAATATTTATTTAATCAAAATAAAATAAAAAAATATATATGTATTCAATTCAAATGGTAATTTATTTTTTATATTGCAATAGGTGCTTTTGCTTTCATGAATGTAATAGTTAAATTGGCTTACAGCACATATGCACACATCACCGGGGCTAATTTATACACTACCTGCAGCTCCTTGGTGGCTTATGTCCACATCATAATTGCAAACTGTGCAAAATGCAAGATATGGAAGTTTAGAGGGTCGCAAGCATGGCCACTGTTCTTGATATTTAATCAAAAACTTCTGGGGAACATGGACCCTCTTCTTTTTGGCAGGTGTGCTGCTGCCCTGTCCCTCCCCGTCTTCCTCTCCCTCATCTGCCCTGGCATCGGTTGCAAAACTTGCTGCAAAAAATTTGTTGGCTACATGTTTAAACTGTATAAATAATCACATTCCTCCTTATATACAGGCCTCTTATATCTGCAATGAACATATATAAAGGCTAAAATACACATGCACCGCTGCCTCATCTTTCTCTTGATCGATAGATTTGCTAAGAAAAAACACCTCGCCATTTCATTTCCCCTCTTTTTTTCACTTAGACTTCGGCTCGAATGTTTACACAGTGAAAGTAACGTTACGCCTAACGGTTTACATTTGCCAAAAGCTGGCAGGTCCGCTGAGACTCACACACACAGTTTACCCTTTTAAGCGCCGCCAACCGCAGCAGCGAGTGGGGAACGGAGTTGGAGAGCGAAGAATAGGGCAGGAGGAGGCAGGAAGGAGGGGGGGCGGGGATGTCACGGTATAGGTTGGGTAGACTCAATTCTCCGCTTTTCTACAATGATTGGCTGAAACTGCTTCACCACACTGCTGCACCGTGTTGTCAGACACGAGTACCGCACATTCGCCACAGAACTCACATGTCCGCAGCTTTTAGTTTAGAGGGGCGGGTCGTACCAGTGTATTTAGATGTCAAATTGCGTACCTGCTACGCAAAATGCGTACAGGTTGGCAGGTCTGCTGCGGCCCGGAAATTGGGCCGCTAGCATGTCAGGATGGTCATGAGGCAGCAACAGTCTTCAGTCAGAGGTCTCTTCAGACTGACTGCTACTGGAAATCCTTTCTGCCCACAGCATCACCATTAACAACGACTCTTTGAAGATACTTGGACGATATGAGTTACATCGACATTTAATTTCCCTTTGGGATAAATTACTTTTTTATTACTTTAATATGTGTCAGTAATCATTGCTGAAGAGTAGATTTGCCACTAAGAACATTTAAAACCAGAACCAGAGTTCTATTTAAGCAGAAAAGCAGCAGCTTCAGTGAGGACCTACCTCATAATTCTCCTTGATCCAGAGCTGTTTCTCCAGGAACGTCTGCTTGGTGTTCTCCTCCAGACTGTCGAACTGAGCCTGGGACAGCTTCATGTTCCTCCTGAAGGAATCACAGCCCTGAGGTCAGAATCACACCTGAACCCAAAAGCAGGCGGACAGGCGCCGGCCTCCACTGACCTGATGAGGTAGAGCTTCTCCTCCTCTCCGTACTCCTCCCTGCAGACGGTGAAGCGGTACACCCAGCAGACGTACCACGCCACGTAGCTGCTCAGGTAGTACGGGAACAGCACCATCTGGCACAGCAGGATGTCCGACAGCAGCGGCTTCTGGTAGCCTCCTTTGATGTCGATCTTGTTCTTGATGATGTCGCGGATCACCTCCTCCTCCTGCTCGCGGATCTCCTCCTTGGAGCGGCGGTTCTTGCCCTTCTCCTTGGTGCGGTTGAGCAGGCCCTGCTGCTTGGCGATCTCCGTGGCCTGGATCCGGTACTTGGGGACGGTTACCAGGTAGTTGATGGCCTTGTTGTAGCTGCTGCACCAGCTGACGTACTAAAGAGGAGAACAGACAGAGGTTATTTTGGGGGGAAACACTGTTGGGTTCACGGGAACCGTTAAAAGTGGTTCTGATCTGCAGGATTTCTGGAGATTTTCACTTTCAGTCCAGTTCCAGAACATTTTCAGAAGAATCTTGTTTATTTTAAACTACTTGGATTATATTTTGCATTTAGACTCTTTGTTATGGGGTGCCGTTTGTAAAGGTACAGAGGTAAAAATTAACACAAATAATTAGAGTAATTTAGCCAGTCATAAGAAAAATTAACTCATTTTCTAAGTCATAATTTCAATATGGTATTCATTCATTAACAAACAACACAGTTCATACCTATATATTTAATTAGTAGGCTAAATATTTAGCTTCTTAACTATTTAGCTAAGAAGCTACATATTTAATTAGCTAAATGTTTAGTTAAAAAGCTAAATATTTAACTTTTTACCCAAATATTTAGTTTGCAAAGTAAATATTTTGCTAGATAAATATTTAGCAAAGAAGCTAAATATTTAGCTTTTTAACTAAATATTTAGCAAAGAAGCTAAATATTTAGCTTTTTAACTAAATATTTAGCAAAGAAGCTAAACATTTAGCTTTTTAACTAAATATTTAGCAAAGAAGGTAAATATTTAGCTTCTTAAATATTTAGCTTTTTAACCAAATATTTTGCTCCAGACTAAATATTTAGTTTGAAACGGTGACATTTGAATACATATCAATAAACCCCCACTTTTTTCTTTTATGACAGGCTAAATAGCCAAAATTGCTGGTGTTAATTTTTGACAGTGTGACTTTACAAACAGCAGACAAAACCTGTTCTTGTTTCTTTATTGACATCTACCAGGAGGGGAATTAAAAGTCAGTCCTACTGTTCGGAAACTAGGCTTTTATGACTAATCTAACTAAAAACTAATCAGAAATGCAGAGAAATATAAAGTTTTAAGAAAATATTAAACAATTACATTAAATAAGATGATATTTGAGCCCTTGTAGAATTTTCTTTATCCTCATAGATCATGAAAATAATTAGCTACAATAAAAAATGAGCTCATACGCTATAGTTTAATTATTGTTTGTTTACTGGTATGAAAAGGAAGCAGGAAGTGACCCAAAGTCGACCTAAAAGAGAAACTCACCCCCCTACCAGAGTCTTACTCCACCCACATTTCCTCTTTGAAAAATGCACCAAAAGGAAGTGTTGCCTGGCGGACCAGCGAACGCTCGAGGGAGAGGGCTGGGCTGTGACTGACATGTTGACAGCAGCGCTGCTGCAGTGGCACAGACACAGACAGCAAGAGAGATGAACAGCAACGTGAGCTTCTTTGCCTCAGAGCGATCTTTTGAGGTGGAGGATTTCTCTTCACCTCCTTCACCAGAGGAAAGAGAGGAAAAGGAGCGAGGTTCTGTGGAGGAGGAGTGGGCGAAGACACAGAGGCAGGGTGGCTGACGAATAGTAATGCCTGATTCAAATTCACGTGCAGTATAGAGTTTAAACCTATATATATTGTTTTATTTTATATTCTTACTAAAATGTACTAAAACACCAAAAATAATGACAAGAAATGTAGACAGCTCTATTAGGCACTCATTTATACAGTTTATCAGCAAAAAAAAGTTGATTTGGGGGTGAGTTGCTCTTTAAGTTCATCAGTTTAGTATCATAATCAGCGTCGCCTTGCAGCAAGAAGGTTTTGGGTTCAAATCCCAGCCTGGGGTCTTTCTGCATACTCTGCCTGTGCATAGCTTTGGGTCTCTTCAGGTACTCTGGCTTCCTCCCACAGGGAGGAAAATGAAGTTAATTGCCCTTAGCTTTGAGTGTGTGCATATTTGGTTATCCCTGTGTTTGATGGACTGGTGACCCGCGCAGGTTGGACCCCGTCTCTCACCCAATGACCACTAGAGATGGGCGCCAGTTTCTCTGCAGCTTCCTCGTAGGAGATGATGGCTTAAATTAGTCAAAGCAACGGCCACTAACCTCTATCTCAGCGTCCCTGACCAGAACTCTACTTTCTGTAGTGTTCACAGACTAAATAAAAAGTAGGAGATTTCAGCTTTGATGCATTTGATCCACAGGAAGGAACAGAGAATCAGGTTTTTCAGTAACTGACCAGCAGACCTCTTGTCACAGCGGATCAAAATAAACAATATGAAGAGAAAAAGCTGTGTTTCCAGTTTCCAATGTGTTTCATAGTCGTAATGGAAACTGTTAATATGCATGAAAATAGTAAAGTGTAAAGTTTTCTTTGGGAATCACTTTGGTTTCTACCCGTCAAACGTTGCCACCGTCTGTATAGCCTGCTGGTTGCAAAGAGCTTCAGTGTGTCGACCCACAGCTGAGTCGTCTAGCTTAGCAACAAGAGCTGGACTAAAACTAAGAGACAAAGCAGCAAAAGTCCACAGGAAAACCTTAACGAAGTCCCTCAGAAAAATCAGGTCCAGAAGAGAATCTAAAGGGGCGAGGAGCCGGATCAGGACTTCCACGCAGCGGTCCTACCTGAACAGCAGAGATGGCACAGATGGTGACGAGGATGACGATCCTGACGTCCACTTTGGGGGCGAGCCGCCTGCGGTAGTAGGCGTAGTAGTGCTGGTAGTACTCCTCAGGATGGTCCAGCATGTAGTCGTAGTCGCGCCGCGTGTCCTCGTCCTGCAGACACAAGTTACCTTAATCAGGACCAGCAAGGAGCCTGCTTAACAAATACATGTTTGATGCGAGCTCTATGTGGACCACTTTTCAATTTAGGAAGGGTTACAAGGTCATCTCAAGACCATCTTTAGTTCATCATTCTACAGAGAGAAAGAAAAAATATTAAAGATGATGCCTTTCACCAGCTGTCAAGCACGGTGGTGGAGTTATGATGGTGTGGGAATACAGGTGTGACTACGGGACCAAATCACAGACCACCTGCCGATAGGAGCGCTACATCACACATTGCACTAGTTTTAACAGGAAGAGGAGGACTTGAGAACCCCCAAATAAACTGGTTTGCTCGCCAGAACTGATCAGACAACTGTATCTGGCCGATGGGATAAGTCCTGAATCTGACTTGTTCAACACTCTGCAGAAAGAATCTTTCGAATTACAGATTCCACCAAGAGAGAGAAGAGAGCCTCTGTTTGCTGACGCTCTGCCGCTAACACCGGAGCTGCTCACCTGTCGCAGCTGAGCTGAAGGCTGCCCGTGAAAAGGGACCGGTCCGTGGGAGAGTGTTCCCGAACCGAACCGGACAACCCCCGACTTCTGGCTAACAGTGGCTAGCTGCCCCGAACCCAGAAGCCTCACTGGTAGCCTCAAACACACACAGGTACTGCTAACTGACCAGCTAAGTGCAGGTTTCTCTTCTTTATCGCTGGTCTTTTCGGACAACGCAGCCACCCTTCAACTGAGACCTATGAACTGTTCAAGTAAGGTTGTGTCTAGGCAGAGATAAGTTAGCTTAGGATAAACAAATTAAGGTTGTTTTCATTTCTATTTCACGGTGTTTTTGCTGCATTTGTAAGAATTCATTCGTCAATTGTTTGGCTATAAACAGTGTTTATTCAAAGGTTTCTGACTGATATAAAGAGTCGTTTTAAATCCTGCAACATGACTTACTCCGTTCGACGGAACTTTCTCCTTTGTTCTTTGGTGCCAAGCTAAACATAGTGGCTATTAGCTGCGCTATATAAATTAGCTCCTCACGCTTGTTCTTATTAATGTGGCCTGCTTTTGCAGACTGTTCATAGGGTTAGACTGTTCATAGAGTTCATACAGAATAACAACTGCTATCTACGGTCTTCAAAATACAGATCGACTTTAAAATAGGGTTAGATTCATAAAATAGAATCAATTCTCCAAGGTTTATTGATTTCTAACTCAGCAAATGACTTAATGAAACATTACTTCCTCCAAAGAATTTTCTTCATTTTTTACGTCTGCTTTGCATTGTGAATTGATTGTTTGAACACAAACCAAATTGTGCTAATTAGTCTTAAACTAATTACAATTAGTTTAAGACTAACTTAGCTTCGCTACCAAAACGTTTCAATACAAGCCTGGGTCTTTAAGCATACATATTCATACTGAACTGTGACTTCACAATCAATTTATTGGTTATTGTTTCTACTTCTATGCATATTTGTCAGTTTTACCGTTTTACTTTTGGTAGTTTTATTATTTATTCATCTTTTACTTAGTAGTTTAGTTGTGTGTTACTAGCTTAGCGAGTTTGTTAAATAAAGTACTTTGACTGAAAGTTGAATTCTTTTTGTAATAAACTCTTGTATTTTGGAAAGTCTTTTATTATTCCACATACGTTTGTAGTAACTTGGTGTTCAAAAAACGCCAAGAACTTATTCCTTCATTTATTGTTTAATTATCTCAGCCTTATCAGGCAGGTAATCATTAACATTAACTGAGGCTGAACTATTTGGCTATTATTATTTTCCTGGATCCCAGGATGGTGCCCCAAACTTGGTAATTCTGACATAAAATTATGAATCTTATTAATAATTGCCCTAAGCAATTATTCATAATTGCTTAGGGCAATTATGAATAATTGCTTAGGGCAATTATGAATAATTGCCCTAAGCAATTATTCATAATTGTATATAGCCAAAACCTATCTATCTGTGTCAAAACGATGGTAAGTGAAAAACATTCGAGACAGCTGCCAATCTTCCCAGGAGCGGACACACAAAGCTCGGAGAAATGAGCAGAACTCCCAGAGCGCCAGCTCAGACTCTACAGGCCTCATTTAGCAGGTTAAAGGTCATGACAGGAGAAAAACAAACAGATGAGCCCAAAGTAGAGCTGACTGACCAGACATGGTCAAACATACAGTAAATTCAACTTTCTTAATTTCACCCTTATGTAATTTTAGCATTAATGTAATGTTTTTGAATTATCAGTGTAAAATGGGAGATGTGTAAAGATTACCAACTCTCAAGCATGGTGGTTAGTGCTGTGTTGAAAAAAAAATCAGATTCTAAAAATTCTAAGAATCGAATCGATTCATAAGTCCAAAAACCGGTTTTTAATTGTTTAATAGTGTTTGCCTTTTTTTTTTTTTTTTTTTACAGCTAAAATAGGAAGGAAAAGTCCAGCCAGCCATTTTAAGGCTTAGTTTTTCCCCCCGGTGAACTTTAACTCACCCAGTGTTGTGTCATTGCATTACAGCCATATAATAAAGGTAACAGTTCACAAAAACGTTTTTTTTTAATAGCACTGACCCATATCATTATCGAATTGGAGCAGATTGCATCGGATCGAATCAGATTGTGATGATCGATTCTAACTCGAGAATCGGAATCGAATCGATTATTGACATTTGAATAGATATCCAGCTTTAATGGTGGTGGAAGAGTGATGATGTGGGCTTAGAGAGAATCTGAGTCAATAACGACCTCTGTATTTCAATAGTCGCTTTCGCACTGTAGGAACCTTTTGGAGTTCCTATAACCTTTTCGGGAACCAGGCTGTTTTTTGGCACGTTCAGACATGTAGGAACTAGGGACTACGGCCCTCAGTTCCTATAACCATTTTAGCTCCTACTCCGAGGCGGGGTCTTTTCTGAGTCCCATAGGAACTCAAATACGTAGGTGTTTGGTGATTGGTAGAACTGACAAGCTCCGCCCCTTGCCTGATATGCGCTTCTTCTGACCCCCGCCGTTTTTAAAAAGTCCCAGAGCAGTGTTTATGAGATCGCAACAACAACAATAAATAATAAATTGATCATGATGTCACAGTTCAGTATGAAATATGTATGCTTAAAGACCAAGCCTTGTATTGCAGAGGTTTGGGAGTAAAGCTCCCAAAGTTAGTTATAAACTGATTGTGATTAGTTTAAGACTAACCAGCACATTATGGTTTGTGTTTAAACAACCATTTCACAATGCAAAGCAGACGTGAAGACAAAGTATGGACTAAAAACACCGCAACCAAAAACGCTAAAGTAACACGTCCCTGTCAAAGGTCCCCACTCAAGTGTGAACGAGGAGGGTAGTTCTCAGAAATGCGTTCCTAGAACTGGTATGTCTGAAAGCGAATATTTTCTAGGTTCAATGTGAGGCTATCTGTCCAGACTCTGAAGTCCAAACTGGGTCATCAACAGAACAATGATCCCAAACACAGGGAAAGTAATGGTCTAGTCAAAGTCCAGACCTCAAACTGACTAAAATGACGTGGTAGGACCTTCAGAGAGCTGCAGCAGCATAAGGAGTGGCCCAGAGGTTTCCCTCAAAGAGATGAGACACGGACTGCTGGAGGAGGTTCTACCAGCTGCGGTACCATGGAGGTGTTACAGACCTTTAGCGTCTCATAAGCTGTAGCAATCAGCAGGAACTTATTGTGAGCCGTCTCCTCGTCTCCGGGCTCTTCGGGTCGGTATCGGTCCGGGTGGTACCGGCGGGCCAGCTGCCGGTAAGCCCTCGCGATCTCCGCCTTGGACGCCTCGCGAGAGACTCCCAGCACATCGTAGCAGACCTCCGTCCCGCAGTACAGCCCCTCCAGCAGCGCCGAGGCCGCGGGCAGCGAGGACACGGAGAGCAGGAGCACCGTGAGCCGCCACAGGCAGCCCCCGGCCCCGGCCCCGCCGCCGCTCCGCTCCGGGAACAGGTCCATCTCTCCCCGCTGCTGCTGCTGCTGCTGCTGCTCCTCCTCCGACGCGGAGCTCCGGGTGCCGTCGCAGGCTGATTACGGCACAGAAAGCGCCGGAACCAGATGTCGACTCCGATCAAGTTAAACTTTCCAGCTTGTTTGCATAACTTGCTGCGTTTATGAATCACTCCACTAACCGAACCTCTCCGGTCCGGTTCGGTCCGGTCCGCCCAAACTCACTGATACCACCGCTGGAGTTGAGGTCTAAACAACAAAACCCAAAACAGTTACATTCACGGCAACACAGCGTGTGAGCAACCTGCCTGGAATAGACGATCTTTGATTTTTGGACCGAATGATGACGTTGCATCCAACTGGATGGAACTTTATTGAACAAATGAAGAATCCAACACCTACACGAACAACTAGGGCTGATGATTTAACAAATAGATGCAAACATTCACAAATATGAATTATTTTCTGAGTCTTTTTATTGGGAGATTCGGGTATTAATCTTATGTTTAGTTCCACATTCATAAGAAAATGGAGTACGGTTCGGTTTAATGGAAGAGATATAGTGTCATTAGAATCACTTTTTTAGACATCGACTTTATAACAGAATTTTTATCCTCTGCAAATCCTCTGATTTTTTTATTATTATTTTAAATTCAATTGCAGACACTCGTACTTTTACCTGTCATCCATCATACCAAGCATGCATGTGGCGACAGTGGAGAGGAAAAACTCCCCTTCAGCGGAAAACACCTCCAGCAGAACCAGAACCAGAACCTGGCCATCTGCCATGACCATTTTGTAAAAATCTCAAGGCCTGTGAAATGTATCCCCCCCTCTCTTTCTATGAGGTGCCGTTTGTGAAGTTACACAGTCGAAAATTAACAGAACATTCTTCCAAGTCCAATTTTCACCAGAGTTTGTATTGTATTGTGTAAATTGTTAATAAAGTTTAAATAAAAAAATGGCCTGCTGCTGTGATGACCGGGTGACCCAATCCAAGGAAATCAGCACTATATCAACAGCAGATATATTGACTTATGGTTTTATTTATTTTCAAGTTCTGTTTTTTATGCTTTACATTTCCAAAATGCACAGACCTCATTATTATGATTTTTGGTATTTATTGAGGACCTCAAGACCCTAGACCAGGGGTGTCCAACTCCAGTTCTCCAGGCCAGGTGCCCTGCATGTTTTAGATGTATCCTTGTTCCAACACAGCTTATTTAAACGGCTTAATTACCTCCTCAACATGTCTTGCAGTTGTCCAGAGGCCTGTCATTTGATTCAGGTGTATTGACCCGTCTTTGGACACCAAGTGGAGTCCCGACCCCAACATTGGGAACTATTGGTCTTGAGGTTTTGACTCCAGCTGCGGTCCACATATAGGTGGCTGTCATCGGTGTTATTTTTCTACCACACTTTTTCCTTCCACTTAACTTCCTCCTAATACTATCTCTAAATCGTCTTTATCAATGACCCACTGTAGCAGTTTTCCTCATGATTGTGCCATAACATAACATCTCTGTATTAAAAATCTATTTTCATTGGTGTCAGGTAACATTGAATTGTTTTGGGAAATTTAAGTTTGGGGTTTTGTCAGCTGAAAGCCACCAGAATAAAGTCTTTAAATATATAACTCTGCGGGTGTAATGAATTTATATAATCTGAGTTTCACAGTTTTTGTACTGTGGGAGAAAGTCGGAGCACCCAGAGAGAACCCACGCATGCAGAATCTCCATGCAGAAAATCCCCTAGGCTGGGATTTATTTATTTTTTTGCTTCTTTTAATATATTTTAATAATCAAATTTCATAATTTCCTCCTCCATGTTTCAGATTTCGATGTGGTTCTGACTGCGGCCCAGTTTTCATGTCGCAGATGACATTATGTGGCCACAGTCTGTGTGGCTCTGTTTTCACCGTCGGACCTCGACAGACAATCTGCGTCTCACCCAAATATCAGAGCTGTAAATCAGTCACGGCTCTGGATTTACCGGCTCATACATGTGGACGTACTGTTTTCTCCCCCTCTGGAAAATCACGAGACATTTAAAGAGACACAAGACATTTGGGTTGCAGTAAATTATCAAATAGATTTAAACTAAGAAGATTCATATTAGAAAAAACCCTGAACTGAGTCAGTCAGCGGGATGTTCTTTGTTGGATTTCTGTTAAAATAAGAAGCATAATTAGAAACATGTTGAGATAAATGAAAATCAACAGAAACATGCTGGAGATTAGAGGATGGTAAAGATGTTTGAGCCACTTTAGTGAGGCGATGCTCGGTCATGTTGGAAAATCCACAGTTTGTCACAAGACCATTCCTGGACTGTAGGGAGAAGATGCTGCTGGAGATCATCTGGCTCTCCCTCTTTATCCACGACAGTGTTCCTGGGCAGGGGTGGGAAGCGACTCATATGGCAGGCAGGTTCTACTCGGTGATTATAAACCTGGGAAAACCAAAAGGAGAAACGGGGTTCCTCAGGGGTCCGCTCTCGAGTCACTTTTATCTAACATCCGTATGACTCCCCTCAACAACAGGACAGTAAAACTTGCTGTGTTTTGGCCTCTCGTTTCTACGGTAACAGCATTTTGGCTGGGCAAAAAAAAACAAACACACAAAGGTTTGACATCGTCAAGCGTCCATTCAAATCAAAAATACTTTGTTAATCCCAAAGGGAAATTAAATGTTGTCGTAACTCATATCCAAGTATCCTCAAAGAATCGTCTTGGATGGTGATGCTTTGGGCAAGAAGGATCTCCAGTAGCAGTCACTCTAGCAATTAATCTGAAGAGACCTCTGACTGAAGACTGTTGCTATATAAGAGTCTCATGACCGTCTTGACATGCAAACAGGTCAAAATCCAGGCAGCAGAGATGATATTCCACAGTAACATGTCCTGGATGACACCATCAGTTGCTGGCATAGAAATGCTAATCCACCTCATTTGCTTTCGCTGCTCCTTTTTAAGTCTCTGTCTGGATTTATGGTTAAAAGGCCAGACAGAGAGACGTTGGAGTAGGGGATATCATCCTTTCCCGTTGTGATGGATGGAAGAGATGGTTTGAACTTCCTCCTTCTCTCTCTACTCTGTGGTCCTGCTCTGCATCCGTGAAGCTTCCTTTTCAACTCCTGGGGTTTGGGGTCATATAGTTCAGGTATTATTTAAGCTTTTGAGACGCTAATCAGCTGCTACCACCTGTAAAAAATCCTTCCAGCTGCATAACATCCGGAACTAGAGGGAATAGTTGTCCAAACATCAACACATCAACCAGAAAATGATCAACAAAAGTCAAGAAAAAGAACAAAGCAGAAATTGATTGATACTGAAGCAGGGATTATTGTCCCTGCGTTCATCACTAGAACTAGAGAGTAAACAGCAAGAGCAAACATCCTTCCAGCTGCACAGCAGCAGGGTAGAGTAAAACATTTAGAGGGGAAACCTGTCTTATACATCCAATTGTGCACATGTGGGATCAGCTGCATTTATCCTTGTAAAACCTAAATAACACATGAAGACTGTGATCTTATTCAGGCTCAGCAACAAGCTGCAGACCGCTGACGGAGGTTCAATGTTCCTGACTTTCGCGAGAGCTCAAAAATACACCGAGGGGTGAATTTACGAAGGGTGTTGCGTGCACTAAATGTGCGCAAAGAGTTTAAAATTGCACACAAGAGATCTCGTTAAAGAACAGAACATACATTTAAACGGAGTACTTTTCCCAACCCCAAACCAACCCCTCCAACTTCTAATTAAAACTGGTTGATTTTCCAGCATAAACCTGGATTTTAAGAGCTGTCCAGGTATTTCCAAAAGGGTTGAGGTCAGGTCAGTTCATACAACCCTCTGTGTGTGCTGATGCTCCTTGTTTTTAGTGACAAGACAAATCAAATATACTCTTGGGCCACAGAAGGAATGTTCTCATCTTTATTCAGATAAGTAACGCCTCCATAATATCGCTCTAATAATTTTGATAACAGTCTGCAAATTGGCTAGAGTCTAAAATTCAAATCCAGTTCAAAAATGCTTTCTTTATCCCAAAAGGAAACTAAATGTTGTAACTCAGATCATCCAAGTATCTTCGCTGTGTCGTTAGAGATGGTGATGATCTCCAGTAGCAGTCAGACTTGCAAAGAGTCTGAAGAGCCCTCTGACTGAAGACTGTTGTTGTATGACAGCCTCATGACCATCCTTACATGCTAACACCGCAATATGCAGGTAGCACAGACGATATTTCATAGTAGCATGCCCTGAATGACACCATCAGTTGTTGGCAAGCTCTGCTAATCCACCTCGTTTGCTCTTGCCGCTCCTCTCTAAATCTTTGTCTGGCCGTATGGTTAGAAAAAGTTGATCAGATTAGAGTCTTTATTGTCATTGCACAGCCATACAAAGTACGCAAGCACAACAAAATTTGGGTACGGTTCTCCTTAAAGCGGAATATAAAATTTAGCTAAATAGAAACATTAAATATAAAGTATAAATAACTAAAAAAAGACATACACAGTATACCAATTAAATAACTATAAACAGACAGACACTAAAGATAATTGAAATTGAGGCGCTTATAAGTGTGTGCAATTGTTCCGAAATGATTTCACTTATGTTTACAGTTAAAAACGTATTGCTCGACCCGTGAACGACAGAGGCTTATTGTCAAATGTTTGGATTTAACAGGGCTGAGTCTGTTAGTCCGTGCTTTTAGCACCCTAAAACGTCTGCCAGAGGACAGCAGCTGAAACATCCGATGTCCTGGATGTGTACGGTCTCTCAGGAGGCTGCGTGCCCTCTTGGGAAAGTGGGTGCTGTAGAGGTCCTGTAGGGAGGGGAGAGGGTAGCCGATGATGTATCCTTGCTCGTTATGATGGATGGAAGAGATGCTTTTAAACGTCCTCCTTCTCTCTCTCCTCTTTGGTCCTGCTCTGCATCCATGGAGCCTCCTTTTCAGCTCCTCTGGGATTTGGGGTCGTAGTTCGGGTATTATTTCAGCTTTTGAGATGCTAATCAGCTGCTCCCAGTTGCAAAAAAAATACCTTGTCGCTACAGTTAGACTGCTTGTCCGAAAGTTTAAAAAGAGCAAAAACCCTTCCAGCTGCACAGAATCCGGAAAAGGAGGGAATAGTTGTCCAAATGTGCAATGAAACCCCCCCCCCCCCCCCCCCCCAAAAAAGCAAATCAGAACTAATGTAATAGAGCTGCTCCAACACGCTGCTACATGAGCGGCTATTCTAGAATGAAGGCCTGTGTTCGGTCCAAAGGTTACTCTGTAACACCATGAGGTCCCTCCCAGTCCACTGTGATGTAAAACAGGCTCCACTGGACAGCACCGCTGGTGTTTCGCTAGTTTCCGGGCCATGACAGCTTTGCTGGATCCTGGGTTGTCTCTGAGCATCCTGACCATTTCCCCATCCAGTTTCATCCACATTGGCAGCATCATGCTGTGGGGTACCTGTGTAATGGAAGACTTCACCTCCGATCAACAGCGACATGGTCGAAACTTGGACACAATCGAGTGTTTCAACTGGACAATGATCCCAAACACACGTCCAAACGGGTGTAGGGGGCGGAGGAAGCAGGAGAACATTAAGCTTCTGGGATGGAGTCCCAAAAACAATGGCGCCACATTGGTGCTGCAAAGCGAAGGGCGGCATCAGGGAGCCTTTGGTCATTCATAAGTGGTCAAGTCCAGCGTTGGGGCTCCAAAAGCTGACGAGAGCCATGTCGACACGGCGCATTCAAAGGACACACCTTGGTGGCAATATTACCCTGATATTGCGCCACGGTGTGTCTTTTGAAACAGGCTTTAAGAGACATTTAAGTGAACACCAGTGTGTAAAATGTGTGTGTGTGCTGTAGTTAGGAGTGGGGGGGGGGGTGTATTTTTAGCTGGTGCAGCCCCTCACATCTATCAGCTGGTTATTGGCTCCCAGAGCGTCGGTATAAATTAGCAGAGCTGTCAGCGGGGTCTCCACGCAGATTATCACCGCCTCAGCCCCGTCCCTGCAGGAGGTCCCACATTTAGGTTTCATTACGGTCTGACACACAGACTCGGCGTGGACCTGATGGTGACAATAACCCCCCCACTGTGGGTCTGTTTCCTGCAGGAGTTTCTGAACCAGGCTGAAGAAGATGTCCAGTGAGAAGAGCCCGGAGGTGGTGGGATGCGACGCGTCCATCATGAAGAACGTCTGGGAGATCCGAACGAGGGAGTACGGCCAGAAGATGCGCCTGGAGCAGGAACGTCTGGAGAACAGCGCTCTGCCCAGGTGAGAAATGTGCTTCTGCTGATATTTTCCACCTAACTTTAAAAGATAACTGACGTTAAAACATTTTCCATCGAACTTCTACGTTGATGATGCGCAAGTGAATACTGTTGAACCTTGAGGTAATTCTTCTCCCTAAGCGGCGTTTGAGATGATCCTCCCACAGCCGCAGTCCCCAAACAGGACGAATCTGTACATGTTTTTATTGCAGCTCCGAAGAAACGGCACAGAAAGTCCTGCTGTCAGCTGTGTGTCAGCATGACATCCAAACTGCTTTGACATTTGCAGCGTTGATATCCAAACTCAGAGGCTGAAGTTTCACCCTGCAAACTTTGTCATATCGAATTATTTCTGACAAAAACTGCAGCCGACCTTCTCTCCCCATCGAAATTAATCCCCCCCCTGATTTGATTTCTTTCTAAGCAACTAAATCTTAGCTTGTCGATGTTTAGTGATCTTCTAGTGCTAGTTTTTTTTTTTTTTTACTAGATTAGAGATTCTGAAAACTTAAACAGCTACAAGTCTTTGCAAAAGTCTTCTTAGTTTCTTTCTAATGTCCTTCCAGTCAAAAGTTGCTCTAATCTTTAAACGTGGTCTTGATCAAAAGTTCTCTAGGCTTTCTGAAGGTCTTTAAAGTTTAGATGCTTTTCCACCCAGTTTTAGTTCCTTCATTGCACTCTAACGTTCCCAGTCCTGAAGATTCCCGATGCTGAACGGATTCCTGTTACTACTCAAAGTGAGTTTGGTCATCAGTTCTCCAATAGTTCCGAAGGTATTTCAAAGTTTTCTTTTGACTTGGTTGGTTTTTTTCTACTTATTTCAAGTCCATTCCTTCACTTTGACCATTTTTAGACGCTATACAAATTTCTAGGTGCTGAAGAGTCTAGCTGTTTTTTTTAAAATATAGATTCCCGACTCTAAACAGATTTCCTGACTCCACCTGGAGAAAAAGGCTTCCGGCTGTCTACTTTAGGTTTTTTTCTTAAACCCAGTTTCATGGTGCGTTCTATTTGTAGTCGGAACTTGGAAAGTCCAGCTTCTGAGTGGGAAAAATTAACGCCCCACACGGAAAGTGTGCTTAGGGGCTGTTTACACGACATGTTGACGTTTTTGTTTGAATATCCTGGTGAAAACACGGTGCGTTTACACGACAGGGTGCGCGATGGAAAACGATGTAGTACATATGCCCAGCCTTTAGATGGCAGTGTGCCCCGTGTATGCAGTGTTCCAAGGTTTCCCCCTCACAACCCGGAAAAGAAACATTTCATGATAACTAACAATGGCGGTCTCTGCGCGTACAACTGTGGTTGTAGAAGTCTTACAGAGACCAAATAACTTCAGAAGCTGCATCAGCAGTAACCGCATACCTGGATCCGCCATTGTTGTTGTTTTTCTGTAGAAAGGCGGAGTGCGCAAGTCCAACATGGCCGTAGGCGGCTGGCTTTGATGTCATCGTTTTCAAAAGTCTCCGGCTTGCGTTTACATGACAACGAATCACCCAGCGTTTTCAGAACTCGCCACTCTGGAAGCCGTTTTCGAAAAGCTGCGTTTTTGCCCCCCCGGTTTTCCCGTTGTCATGTAAACGAGAGGCCAAATCGCAGAAAAAACCTCAGTTTTCCTGAAAAATGTTGTCGTGTAAACAGCCCCTTAGACTTTGACGTTCAATATGGCCGCTCATTGCGTCAACAACAGTAAGTTGTGGTGGAAACATGTTTATTTTACAAGACACACTAGTAAGAGTGCGTTTAAAATCAGTGTTACGTATAGTGCCTGCAACTGTTTAAAAGAGGTGCTACCAACAATGGCTCCATGGGCATCGGCATATTGGAATCCTGACTTCCCCGACTACGTTAACTGGAACGCCGTTTACCAGGGTGTGACGTCAAACCCAGCTCTGACTTCCGAAGTAAATTGACGCACCATCAGTTCAAAACCTGATCATTTCCAGGAAATGTTTTCTCATAAACCCATTGACAATTTACGAACAGCAAGACTCTTAAACTCAAGGAATGAACCAGCCTTTGGTGAAGATATTGGAATCTTTAAGCTCTTTATCAACAGACTGGCAAAAAAACACATCTTGTCCCCATGTCCTAAGGGAAATAAATGAAAAATCCAAACATTAATGGTTTACAGACTAAACCTGGGATTTTTAGCTCCAACAGGGTGATTCCCAACAAACAGTCTGCTGAAAACTTGGGATAAAGCTCATCCAGGTTCAGGGTTATTTTCCCGTTTCTTAATAACACGACTTTTAAACGCTGTTTATATGCTGAAGACCTTACCACTTTTAATTTCACAAAAACATGCTCAACATGCTGTCAAGGTCAGCTGCTGGACTAAGGCTGCCTGAGAAAGCAGCTAAATACCAAAGAAAAGCTCTGAGAGGCGATCAGAAAGCCTGGACGACTGCTACTCTTCGACATTACAAGAAAGTCTGTCTGCTTGGAAGGAAAACACACAGAAGTTCTCAGGTATATGTGTGAATGAACAAAAATATAGACTTTAAACCATAAAATGTATATATAAGATGGGCGGAGCCTCCATGACGTCACCCGTAGGTTTCTGAAGAGTTGAGTTGAAGCCCAGTGGGCGGTTCCCACCACCGCCATCTTGGCACCGTCAAGCGTCTGGTCACTCCTGGAAAATATAAAAAAATGGACAAAGAGGTGGAGCTGAGAGAGGGGCTGTGAGGGCGGATGATTGACACCCATCAAACTCTGGGCCGATGTAGCTACGAGCTAAACCAGAGTTAACGGAAGTTGGCTGGCGCTTTTAGCCAGAAAAACGCGGTTAAGGAACTCTCCTACCTCTCTGCCCTCTATGCAGATTTAATAATTTTGTGAAATAAAATCATGAAGCCTTGTTGGTCCATAACTTTCATGTGAATTTTAAGAAATGTGATCATTCAAACCCATTTTTAACCAACAAGTGTTATCTTCATTACACAGCAGAAATATTATTTTACAGAGACTTATTGGACGGTCTGTTAGTGCAACCAATACCACAGCAAGCCATCCTTGTCCAATAAGAGCACCATTAACTTCTGAACACGAATAAACATTGCGGATGCAACTGATGGTCCAGTTCAGTGAAACAAAATGGCCGAGACGGTTATGTGAGGCTGAGGCTGAAGGCCTTCCCTGGAGCAAGCCGTTAGCCACCAGCGCTAGCGCTGACGGCTCATCCGAGACCTGTCAATCAAAAGGACACGCCCCTTATTACTCATAATTTCAACTATGATTACATCAAAACAGATGAATTATTTAAAAAATTCACCCCCCTGAGAGTTGTCATTTCTGCTGTGAAGTTGCCATTTTTAACATGGCAGTCAACGGGAAATTGCTCCTTTCTGGAACCAGCCCCTAGTGGATGAGGGGGAAACTACAATTTTTGTCACTTCACATTTGCTTCACATTTGGCTGGTGGAGTTTGGCCCTTGGTTTAAACTCAACATAAATAGAACAGAATGAAAACCATGCAACCATGAGCCAAAGTCTCTTTGCTTCAACTTTATTTCTTAAATTAATTTATTATTCACATTAAATGTTTTTATAATCCTTTTGTATTTCTTTCTTTAATAGCTTGCTTATTAGAGTGTACCTCTCATTTTTAGTGGCAGCTCTACTTTATCCACCCCTGATACAGAGATCAGTCCTGATAGTAACAGCTGTAGACAGAGATTTATTAATATATATTAGCTGTTTATTGAGTGTGAAAAACTTTCAGCCTCTAGATGGCAAGTTACTGAAATTATTCTTTAAGAACTAACTTCTCAGGAATATCACAGTGACGAAGAAATGAGGATGTCCAGAGCAGTAAACCTGATCCACTAGAAGAGTAAAGGTCACCAGTTAGCTTTGTCACCAGATCTCTACAGAAGAGAATCCAAGAATGCATTCCCCGTCTCGACTTCCAGGGGAGCCTGAAGCGCCGAACAGATTTAGCGGGACCTGTAACAAATACTTGGACAGAGTGACACGATTTATGGTGCACACTGTGAGGCTGTAGGAAATGTGTGTTTCAAACAGGCTATCTTTGCTGGTTTCAGTCGGACATTTCCTGCACCGACTGATATCGGTCTGCAGAAGAAAGAAGTCTCTTCAGCACGCCAACACACAACGGGTGTGTCCAAATTTCGGGGGGTACGTCCTTTGAAGTCCGCATCTGAAGGCCGATTACATCACAGCGATGCGATGAAGGCTGTACAGATTCAAAGATTCGTCCAAATGCGTCCTCCTTTTCATCGATTTGAATGACAGGTCTGGTGTATCCTTCACTGCCCAATTATTCCAAGACTCATTACAAGCCAAACGGGAGATTTCTGTTTTGGTAACAATGGCAGACAAAGAATGGACCTGTCGCTCAGTCCTTCTCGGCACCGCCCCCCAAGCGTAAACGAACCAACCGGCATTCAACAAACAGTTTCCCAAAATCAAACAGACTCTGACATTCTCGCTCTATAGAGAACCAATGGTAAATGGACTGAACTTATATAGCGCTTTTCTAGTCATACTGACCACTCAAAGCGCTTTACATTGAAGCCACATTCACCCACTCATACACCGACACCCAACACGGCTCGGTAGGACGATGTTTTTTGGGGTTAAGTGCCTTGCCCAGGGGCACATCGACATGTGACTGGAGGAAGCTGGAATCGAACCTACGACCCTCCGATTGCAAGCCAACTCTACTCTACCACTGAGCCACAGTCGCCCGCCAGACCTCCGACACTGGTGGTTTTCTAGGGTTTATTTGTATTTTAAGGAACAAATATGGTTAAACGATGTACTTGGGGCACTTTCAAAAGTGATACAAGGTATCCCGAGAGGATAAGCAATGGAGTTTATTTTATTCCGTTTCCAAAAAACGAAACAGAACATGGACAACTGTCTCCGTTGGCTAAAGCTGTGTGGCAGACCAGACAGTCAACTCAACATGACAACTATAAACCAGAGTATCTAAGTTTGTAGACATTCTTGGTAAGACTATGGGTCTGGTATAATCTTAGCAATCAGGTCATATAAGTTAATATCAATCACATAAAGCCTAGCGGTAATGAGCTTTCTTAAGCTAGCCACCTAGCAGGCTATTGTTATGCTAACTGATGGTGGATGACTTTAACACATTACCCTGCTGTACACGAACAATGCTGATCTTCAGTGATGTTTCTCTCATCGAATATGATTGATAATCGGTGAGGCTTCTCCTTCTAGCTTTGAGATCTGAAGATCCGTGCCTCTAATTTCTGTTTATTTTAATGTAATTGCACTTTGAAATGTGGAGTTACATTTATAATGTGAATAATAAATTAATTTAAGAAATAGAGTTGAAGCAAAGAGACTTTGGCTCATGGTTTTCATTCTGTTCTATTTATGTTGAAACCAAGGGCCAAACTCCACCAGCCAAATGTGAAGCCAATGCGGAAGTGCAGTTCCCCCCTTATCCACTAGGGGCTGGCTCCAGAAAAGAGCAAGTTCCCATTGACTCCTATGTAAAAAATGCGAACTTCACAGCAGAAATAAACATGTTTGCAGTCATGTTCAAATAACTATTTTACGTTTAATAGGTCAAGTTTAACGTCATGACAAATCTGAGGAGGTATTTTTTAATAATTCATCCTTTTAGACGTAATTTAAGCTTGAGATGATGAATAGTCAGGGGTGTGTCCTTTTGACTGACGGGTCTGATAAGCCATCAGCACTAGTGCTAGTGGCTTGCGGTTTACCCCAGCCCCCACCCCCACCCAACCCCCATCTGCTTGCTGCAGGGAACGCTAGCAGCCTCGGCCTCGCATTAACAGTTTAGGGCGGCTGTAGCTCAGTGGTAGAGTTGTCAGCCTGCAACCCAGAAATCGTGGGTTCGATTCCATCTTCCACCTGCTACATGCCGTTGTGTCCTTGGGCAAGACACTTCACCTACCCGCATACTGGTGTTGGCCAGAAGGACCGATGGCGCGATATGGCAGCCTCGCTTCTGTCAGTGCTGTGGCAGCTATAATCATAGCTGCTTCCACCAGTGTGTGAATGAATAATGGAGTTGTAAAGTGCTCGGAGAGTCTTGAAAAAGCGCTATATAAATGCAAACCATTATATGGTTATTTTGTTTCTTGCAACTTGACCATCAGTTGCATCTGCAATGTTTATTTGTGTTCGGATGTTAATCATGCTCGTGCTCATATTGGACAAAGACGGCTTGCTGTGGTACTGATTGCACTAACAGACCGTCCAAGAAGTCTGCTCCTTTTTTTTGTAAGTAAATAATATTTCTGCAGTGCATTTAAGATAACTCTGCTTGGTCAAAAATGGGTTGAAATGATCACATTTCTTCTTTACTTTACATATTGATTATCAGTGGCGGTCCTTCCTACAGGTCACATAGGCGCTTGCCTAGGGCGCCATCTAGTGAGGGGCGGCATATATGCGGTGAGAAAAAAAAATTATGTCTATTTTTTTCAACAGTTTTTGCCAAGTTAAGTGTTTTTTTAAAATATTTATCATTCAACAGCTTTATTCTTTTGCACATGTTGTTTTATTGTTATTGTTATACTATCGTTATCTAAATAAATGTGCAATTCTTTGGACATGACTTATTTTTTCGTGGGCAAGGGGCGCCAACAGTCAAGCTTGCCTAGGGCACCAAATGGTCTAGGACCGCCACTGTTGATTATTAAAATTTGTTTTAATTAAAATTCACATAATTCACTGAACTGGACCATCAGTTGCATCCGCAATGTTTATTCGTGTTCAGAAGTTAATCGTGCTCTTATTGGACAAGGATGGCTTGCTGTGGTATTGGTTGCACTAACAGACCGTCCAATAAGTGTCTGTAAAATAATATTTCTGCTGTGTAATGAAGATAACACTTGTTGGTCAAAAATGGGTTTGAATTATCACATTTCTTAAAATTCACATGAAAGTTATGGACCAACAAGGCTTCATGCTTTTATTTGACAAAATTATTGAATCTGCCTAGAAGGCTGAGGGGTAGCAGAGTCACTCAACTGTGTTTTTTTGGCTAAAAGCGCCAGCCAACATCCGTTAGCTTCGGTTAGCTCCAGGTTAGCTCACAGCTTCATCGCCTCAGAGTTTGATGGGTGTCAATAATCCGCCCCCAACCTCACAGCCCCACTCTCAGCTCCACCTCTTTTCTCATTTGATGTTTTTCCCGGGAGTAACGAGACATTTGACACGGCCAAGATGGTGGTAGAAGGGACCACCCACTGGGCTTCAATTCAGCTCTTCAGAAACCTATGGGTGATGTCACGGAGACTCCGTCCATCTTATATATACAGTCTATGGTCAACACCAAGGGGCAACCTCCGCAGGCCAAAAGGGAGGCCAACGCGGAAGTGATAAAAAAAAAATGCAGTTCCCCCCTCATCCACTAGGGGCTGGCTGCAGAAAGGAGCAAGTTCCCATGATTCCCATGTTAAAATTTTCGCAGTCGGTGAAGGACCCAACCAGGTAAGTCGAGTCCTCTGAAGGGTTTAGCCCCTTAATTTGGACACAAACTTTGTCTCTGAACATTCAGAATATTTAACAGCTTAAGTAACTAAAAATACTTCTAAAGTGGAAAATACCACCTAAGACAAGACAACTGCAGCCTTGTTTTAAGACAAATGAAATATCAACATATATAGTTATTGGGTCAGTAGACAGTCTGAATTAAACCTTGTGGCTAAATGTACTGTTATTGTATTTTTTACTTTTTTTCAGTGTGACCAGTGTAGTCTGATCACCGAGCAACAGGACAGGTCAGATTTTCTCTAAATAGAAACATCCATCCATTATCTATACAGTCTATCCTTTGCAGGGTCTGGGGTGGGGGGGTAGAGAGAGAGTACAACCTGGACAGGTCACCAGTCCATCGCGGGGTTAAATAGAAGCATTGTTGTGTTATTTAGCAGTTGGTATCTTTACGGTAGCATCAGTTTACCTCTCAGTAACATAATCTCACTCTACAAAGACTTCTGTCACAGGTCTGGAAATAAACAGAACAGCCATACACTGCTGTAGTGACATCTCTGGATTTACTCCATCATATCTCGACACTGTACAGATTTTTATGGAGTACTGAGTTCCTTTGTGTGTTGGTTGGAGATTCATATCCTCTAAAATGGACTGTCCACCAATCTAAAAAGCACAGCCGGCAAATAGATCTCACAAGTGTCCAAGGACCTCCAGGAAGTGGAAACAGACCCTGGGCTGGAGGAATTTAACTGGGGGTTCTCGGTAAACAGTCTTTTTATTTGTCTTGGGTCAATACATTGCATGGTGGCAACTTAATTTACACGCCGTTGTAATTTATCAGCCGATTCCTGAATCGGCGGGCCCAGTCCCCCAGCCCATTGGCGCCGGGCCTGAGTAGGAAGCTTTCCTGGAGAATTCCTTCAAACGAGCTAAGCCTCTGTAAGGTAATTGGAAAAGGTCTTTGAAAGGTGGACCTTACAAAATTTCCCCCAGAAAATGTATGCTGGGAAAAAAGAAAAGTTTAACTGCAGGTTTAACATGTCAATCTAAAACAATCAAGGAACCAGGATTGCAAAAAAGATCTGTTATAAAATTTTATCGCATTTTGTTTGTTTTTGTTTGCACAGCATCAACAAGGACTGGGCAGATCGTATGAGTGCCAAGACGGGGAAATACAAAAGAGTGGAGAGGAAAGCTAAACCTTCCGACAGCCAAACAGAGGACAATATCTGGAAAAGCAAGCAACCACTGGTTCCTCAGGCAGTTCCTCTTGGTAGAGGTTCGAGTCCCCTTGGGAGACCAGGATTCCAGCCAAGAGGCTTTTCTGCTCCAGCCTCAAATCTCAAGGGGAAAAAAGGGCAAGACAAGAGTTTCAGCAAACTACAGTTACTCATGTCAATCACTCAAACTCAGCCTTCATCTCTGGTGTGGGGGAAAGCTTGGAAGTTCAACAAGTCCTTACCGTCCCCAGCAGAGGGCTCCAGTGCAGGTTCAGACTGGGGACAGTGCTGGATGTTTGCCCCCTATCAACCTTGCTCCGAAGAAGGTAAGCCTTGGCCAAATGAGTCCAATCTGGTGGATCCACAAAATTATTATCTCTGGAGAAAAGCCAATTACAGGATGGTGGAACCACAGGAGCTAGACCTGAATCTACCCACTGAAGAATGGCAAACGTCTTGGAAAAGGTTTGAAAAAGTCATGATGGAGTCTGATGAAAATGATGAGAAATTCTCTAAACATGGATTCTTCACTTCACTGGTGGAAACCCAACACCAAAATGAAATCTTTTGTTCATCAGAGTGGAGTGATTCCTGGATGTCCACCAAGCCAGCAGACAAAGGTTTACTGAATGTGACTGTGGGTAACAGCAAAGATATGGTAAAAGAAACAAGTCCAGAATGGGAGGAATGTTGGAGGCTTCTCAATCACCACAGCAGCAGCAGTTCCAAGCCTCCTTATAGTCCGAAAGCTCACAGCCCAGAGTGGGCCAGTTCACGGAGAACAGCGGCAGCCGCCTTCAACAACAAACAGAGTTCCTCTCAGAACCAACATCATGACCATGGCTTTGACGATCACAGCCTGCAGAGAGATGGTTTTCACAAAACCACCTTTGCATCTCATAAGAGAGACCTTCAGTTCTATGATAAATTTCTAGTGATTAATGACTGGAACAAGTCATGGGAGATCCCAAAGAACAACGCAAAACCTTGTGTGGAAATAAATAAAGTAATGAAAGCCTTACCACCAAAGATGGATGTTGAGATTCAAAGGGTGGCGAAGATCCCTCAGCTAAATTACTCAACAGAGAAAGTAGACCCACGGTATGAGCAACTAAGACATGATTTGATACATCACACAAAGAAGGAACTCCCTCAGTCAAAGCTACTTCTTCTGAATCATCTGCAGAAAATACTGCCACCTTCTGAATGGAGGGATTCATGGAAGATAATAAAACACAGAATGAGAGAGGAGAGGAGAAGTTACATGCGGGATCCTCTGAAGCCTTTCAGAAAATCTGAGAAAGGGGAAGACTTAAAGCCTAATGCCTCAGAGTGGAAAGACTCCTGGATGTTTACCTACCTGCCTCTGAATCAGAACCCTGAGCTGTGGCAGCAAGACTGGTTCACCTCAACACAGATCCGGGTGAACTGGGAGAGGCACCAGAGTGAGATTTCAATGGAACAATTTCCTAAAATTGGCCCAACAAGTGAGCGAGTTTGGAGAGAATCCTGGAAGTTCTCAAGGTATCAGCATCGATCACAACCTGCACAAGGCAAGGAACAAGTTGGCAAAGGGAAGTCAAAAGCTCCTGATAACTCAAGGGAACATGAACGTCATGCCAGCTCCATATCTGATTGGCAAAATGCCTGGATGGTCACAGAAACTCAGTTGAGTCATGACAAACCATCTTTTGCTCAGTGGAGGGAAGCCTGGAAGTGGTCTATCTACCACACACCACACTGGACTGGACTAGTACCTACAGACAGGTGGGTAGATGAATCGACTGAAATCCATCACCTAAAAAGCATAAAGTCCTTAGAAGGAGCTGAGTCTAAAATGAGCCGCTCCTTTGACAGCAAGATATTTGGCCAAATATACCCTGAGAAAGAGTGGAGCTCCTCATGGAGTGCCAAATCACTTCTAAACTATCACCCAATCAAAGGTAGTCCAACTCAGCAGCAACATCCCATTGTGAGTGAGTATGGATGTAAGTGGGGAAGATCCTTCAGGCTCGCCAACCCAATGCCCCAACTAGATCAGCCCTGGATGGAGTGTTCCCAGAACCCTGGTTACTACCTGGTTTTGTGGTCAAAAAGAAATAAGATACAAAACAACAATAACTCAAACTTAAACAAAACTGTTGCTTCTGCCACGTTTTGGGCAAACTCCTACCAGTTCCTGCAGAATCCCAATGCTCAGCTTAATAACAAGAGCAGGTCCAAAGGACTCAGTGATCCAAGGGTGATTTTAGCAACAAAGATGAAAACAAGGAAGCATTTGTGCTTTGGCATGGAGAAGGAGAAACAATCCGAGAGGAAGTGGGCAGGATGCCAACTCCTGGGTAAAACCCAACCTCGTCCCAAGAAAGGCCGTGGTTCAAACAATAAGCTTAAGCCTGAAGACAGTGCCCACAAGAACTTCCTGGAGGAATGGGGAGAGTCTTGGAGGTTCTTGGTTCGTCCCGAAAGCCTGAAAAAACAGACAAGCTTTAAGCCACTCTCAGGTTGGGATGAATCCTGGAAGTTCCTCCTTCCACTATACTGACCAAAAGGCAAATAAAAACAATGGCTCCAAGAAATTATGACTTAGTCATATAGGAACCCAAGAAACAGTGTTGTACCCAAGGATCAAAATGACGTTTTATTTGCATTTTGGCCACAAAATGGGAATGTATTTTGTGACTGGAAGCACAGTTATAGTTTTAAATAACTGTTTATGAAAAAAAGGTTAAGAGGAAGTAAGATAAGGATGTTAGGAGGAAAACTGTAAGTGTAGTTTTGCACTTTAACATGAGAATATTATAATACATTTGAAAAAGAGAAAGCACAGCCATTCATGAAGGTACACGGCGTTGTCTGATGTTGAAAGTGACTGTAATGCTAATGTCTGTTTCCGGAATAAAGGAGTAAAAACAACCAGTGCCAAATGTCTTCATTCAGGGTGCAACATTACACCAATAAAGTATTCATCATCATCATCATCATCATTACTACAGGAGTAACTTGATGGTTTTATTCAACCTGGGCTTCTTACATACCATACAGAAGGTTCACTGACTCCATCTAGTGGATCGATTTGGTAAACATGAGTTTTTGTATACTTTATTCATTTTATAAATATAAACTATCTAACTTATTTGTTTTTATCTTAAAATTAAAAAAACACTATTAACTTTGATTCTATTCTAGTTTGAAGAAAAAAAATCAACTTAAAACGAGAAAGAGAGAAAATATCACTTTTCTAAGTAGATAAAGACTGAGTCATTTTCCACTACTTCTATAAATAAACCACTTTATGAGGAAAAAGCACTAGTCCTTCCAGTCACCTCTGTATATTATACCGGTATATCAAAAACGTCATACTCAAAGTGTGACTGACAGAGTCCTGGTGTAACTTAGACAGATTTAGAGAACTCATTCTAGACCAAACAAAGAAACCCAACTTTCAACATTCATTCATGCAGGCAGACATCAGACAAGTTTAGCATCATTAGTTAACCTCACTTTGTCATTTTGTCTTTGAATTTAGGAAAGAGGCTGTGATCATAATTAGATTATAAATTATATTAATGAAGAAAAAGAAAATAGGAATAAAGGAAAATTAAGAAAAAAGGGAAAAGATGATAATTTATGTTACAGACCTAGTAAAAGAAAGGATAATTTCTAAATTTGTAGGTTTTGTTTGGAAAATAATTCTGAGATTTTATTTTTAAGTTGGTGTTTATCAATCAAATTTTTTTAAAGGAGTCATAACCTAGTATTACCTTGGCTACCCACGCTCTATTATGGTCTTTCAGGCCCTTCTAAAAAAGAAAAGTTGAAAAAAAGTGAAAAAAATAAACACAGAGCTCCTCTGACCCTTATTTCTGAAGGCATTATTGTCTCGCGAGATCTGATGCGATATTTTGGCTGTCGTGGACGGGCATTGTAATAATGCAAATGAGGGGCGCGTTGATTGGTGGCAGGAAGGAGGGGGGTTGACACCGCAGGTAACGCTTCAGCATATCTAACCCATATCTACTACTCCCGCTAGCACACAATAGCCACATTAGCAGTTAGCTGCTGTTTGTTACACACAGCAGAGCAATAAAACAGCCTTACTGTTTCAATTCCAGGCAAGTCTCTGATTGTTGGAATGACCCCTTTTTCCAAACGGAGCTTCGATGCCAACTTCGCCTGATATTGTCCCAAATTCGCAAAGGATTCCGGCCTAAAAAAATAGAAAAAATATTTCCATGATGACTCTGAAAGTAAACAACAGAGCAACTCACGTGTGCACTATGTTTCTGCATCTTTCACGGTCGAGTTCGTACTTCAAATCGGTGATCGGTCGCGAACGAACCGGCTCTAAGAGCTAACTCTTTGAAGTGAACGATGGGAGCCGGCTTGTTATTGGGAGCCGTTTTTTTTTTTTTTTCATTCCCCCCCGCTTGTTTTGGTACATTTGGCACACATAGTTTGCATTAATATTGGTAATAAATACACTTTAAGCAACATAAAATCTGAGGAGCCACTTGGGAGCCGAAAGAGGCAACTCTTTATGGTGAGCCAAGCCAAAAGAGCTGGAATTCCCATCACTAGAATTCAGTAATGGCGGCGCTCGACTGAATATGAGGGGGCGAAGGGGAGGGTGGGCTTCCTGCAGCATAGGTCTGCGATGTCTATATATGGTATATCCTGCGCCAACTTGACGTCAAGTCGGCCAGAAATTAAAATCACGAGTGCGCGTGGGCTGGTGGACGAACCCAGGGTTAAACAAACGCTTCACTTTTAAATATCGGCTTCCTGGCCAGTGTATAATCGTTAGGCAATCATAACATATATTTTTTCTCATGGAAAAGTGAAAATTACAGGTCATGACTCCTTTAAACACCCACAACACATGAATCTGTTTTTTACATCTAACCACTAGATGGCGAAACTGCTCATGGATTGATTTAATAAATGTGAATCTATTCTACCAGGGATTAAAGTCACAGCGGATTTAAATACCTGAAATAAACAACTCCACCTTTAGTCATAAACAGGATCTCTACCACACTGCTGCACAAACTTGCTTTCTAAAAGAACTAAAATAAAGAGGTTGCTCTCAGTAGAAATATGAAACATATTTGAAGATGGTTTGTTTCTCTTGTACTATTGCATAAAAAAATGGGGTTTAAAGTCAATCAAAAATATGATTGAGTCGGAACAAGTGAAAGTTAACTAGCACAAGATAAATTATACAACAGTGCCATCTAGTGGCAACGTCAGTAAAATAATGTATTTCAAATTCACATGGAAACAGAAACGGTCCTCTGATTAGCAAAATAGATATTTTTAAATTCAAATAAAGAGATAGATAAATAAAAGAGGAGATCACTGCAGGTTTAACGGTCTGCAGGAGTTTATTAAGCTCCAACAACTGTTAAAATGATTATCTGTGTCCAGATCCTTGTCCCCTTGGTTAACTTTTTCAATATAAACAAACTACATTCATTTTTAGATTCATAGATTTTGATAACTTCACCTGGGAGTATTTAAACAAACACAATCCTAAACCCTATGGTTGAAGTAAAAATAGTGCGAACAGTTTTGTGACATCAGCAGCAAAGTGATCTGAGGGTCTTGTTACAGATGACGGAGGTCTCCTGCTGCTCACAGACATAACATTCACTGCACATGCTCAGATCACACAGAGTCACACTGTGCATGTGTAGAAAACACAATATGAAGCCAACATTTTCAGTAGGTTTAATTAAAACAGCAAAAACATTTCTTCACCTAAAGTATTTCCTCTGTTCAATGCTCGTTATGTTGTGCGCAAGTTTCTTTCCAAGCAGGAAGAGTTTCCTTTACTCTTAAATGGCTCTTGATCAACACTTGAAAGTTTTTATTTACAACTTTGGTTGCTTTTTCAATCCTTAGTTTAAGACTTTACCGACACATAACAGCAAGCTTTCTTAGCCAAGAACCCGTTTTAATGGGGATCTTTTTGGACAGTGGGAGGAAGCCAGAGTACCCTGAGAGCATGAACAGAATCCTGGTCCTCTAACTAGGATTCAAACCCAAGACTATTTTGTTTATGACACTATAGGAATAATTGGTTCTGTTTATACACTAGAAAATCATACTGTAGGTTTTCACAAGCAGAGCGGCACAATATTTGTTGTTGAGTGAATTTGTAGCATCATATGTATCAAACAACATTTGAGGTTAAACCCATGTTGAAAACTACTGGAAGTTGCTCCATGCATTCTTTGTTGGTCCAAATGGACTCACGGTACACGGCATAAATAATCCCAAGTTTATAGAAGTTTGAAACTGCTGCTTTTCTAACTTCCTGTAGCAGCTAGCTGTGGTGACGTGCTAGCTTGTATAAAAACAGGAATAAAAAAAAAAGGACATTCTTTTACAGCTTTGATTTTAATATTCTTTCCTTATATTAACATAGCATCACTCAATCGAGCATTAACATCTCCAAAACATTTAAAGGGACGCCTGATTGGGGAGTTTAAAACTCTTGCCTTTCTAGCTTCCTGTAGCAGCTAGCTGCGCAGCGGTGAGAATGGTAACTTGTTTTGTAAACAGCTGAAGCGGTTTTCTAAAAATTTAAATAAAAAAAATTAAATTTAATAAAAACAAAAATAAAATAAAAAGGAAATAAAAAAACACTAACAAATAAATAACTAAAAACCCTTTTATACGCACTATTTTACAAACGGACCAATGTGGAAGTTAAAGGAGCATTTTTATCACGGTATTAGATGTAGAGCATGATTTGTTTTTATTACTCCAGGAATTAAAAAAAAGAAATATTTAAACACTAGGATGAGAATCAGCACCTCCAAATCCGAGGCCATGGTCTTGAGCCGGAAAAGGGTGGGGTGCCTCCTCCGGGTCGGGGATGGGGTCCTTCCCCAAGTGGAGGAGTTTAGGTATCTGGGGGTCTTGTTCACGAATGAGGGAAAAATGGAGCGGGAGATCGATAGACGGATTGGTGGGGCATCTGAAGTTATGCGGGCGCTTTACCGGTCTGTCGTGGTGAAGAGAGAGCTGAGCCGAAAGGCGTAGCTCTCGATTTACCGGTCGATCTACGTTCCTACCCTCATCTATGGTCACGAGCTCTGGGTGGTGACCGAAAGAACGAGATCACGGATACAAGCGGCTGAAATGAGTTTCCTCCGTAGAGTGTCTGGGCTCTCCCTTAGAGATAGGGGGAGAAGCTGAGTCATCCGGAGGGGGCTCAGAGTAGAGCCGCTGCTTCTCCACATCGAGAGGAGTCAGTTGAGGTGGCTCGGGCATCTGGTCAGGATGCCTCCTGGACGCCTCCCTGGTGAGGTGTTTCAGGCACGTCTCACCGGGAGGAGGCCCAGGGGAAGGCCCAGGACACGCTGGAGGGACTATGTTTCTCGGCTGGCCTGGGGGCGCCTTGGGGTTCCTCCCGAGGAGCTGGAACAAGTGGCTGGGGAGAGGGAAGTCTGGGTCTCTTTGCTTAGGCTGCTGCCCCCGCGACCCGACCCCGGATAAGCGGAAGAAGATGGATGGATGGATTTAAACACTACTATATTAATTATTTTTTATCTCTAACCTGTGAAAAACCTTCCTTTCCACACATCGGCTGTAAATGACTATAAATATCTGTGAGATGATTGGCCTCCAGCCAGGCGGTGACACAGTGTTTAAAGTCAGATCTCTGTTGTGTTTTCTGCAGAACGTCTCCCATGCATGGAGCATTAACCCAGCCAGAGGGCGGCCTGCAGCTGTCCTGTTTGTTGCACCTGTTGAATAAAGATTCATTTCACTAATGTGTTTTTCATCTAATCCTTGTCTCTTCCCCGCTGGCTGCCTCTAAATTTAGAGCAGCAGCCCTGGATGTGTTGTGATGTAAAAATAGGAGGAGGGAAGCCGGGCCGCTGAGAGCAGTTATTCAGGACAGACTCGGAGTAAGTTGGTCAAACTTAGAGCTGAAGGAACATTGTGAACACAGTTATAGTCAGATACACAGAGATACATTCAGGTCTCTGTAGCTGATTGGACGCAGCGTTCATTTTAATACATGACAAGGAATGTAAAAACAAGACAAACTGACAAAAAAGGAGAGAAAAAAGTGAGTATTTACTATTAATAGACCTAGTATAAATTTATCTTACAAGATCTGATGTTTTCAGTCTGTTTTTATTGCATAAGGTTGAAAGAAAACAAGCAGGATATCTTTACACTACCAGGCTGAGGGTTCTGTTGGACACTTTGAAGTGTGATCCACTGAAAGTTGGTCAACAGAGACGGTTTACTTCAGAGACTGAAGCAACAAAAGCTCTTTATGCGAATTAGGTTATTTTACAAATGTTATGCTTTATAACTTTAGCTGTGTTAATGCAAATGGCATAAACTTCAGTCCAGCTGAATATTTTGAGGTTAATTTAATGGTACTTTTTTTTTTTCATTTAACCATTTGCTTGTGCTATCGGGCTTCCTCTTGCATGTCATTGACTTCTATTCAAAATGCACATTTTAAATATGCTACCAGTAAAATCTGATTGCTTTTCTTATTCCCTGCTGTTGAAATCCTTTCAAAATGTTGTGATTTGTTGTTTTTTAACTTTTCATGTACTTTACAGCTGCAACGGGGTTGCCTTGTATGGGGTGCCATTTGTAAACTTACACAAACCTCAACAGCAATAATTTGGGTTATTTAGCTTTAATGTTTCAGTCATATTTGCATCCATAAAATGTATTCATTTATAAATGTCACAGTTTCAAACTAATTATTTAGATAGCATAAACTAAACGTTTAGTTTGCAAACTAAATATTTAGCTAACAAGCTAAACTAGTTAGCTAAATATTTAGCTTCAAACTAAACATTTAGCTCAGAGCTAAATATTCGGCTAACAAGCTAAACTGGCTAGTTAAATATTTTGCTCAGAGCCAAATATTTAGATAGCAAACTAAATGTTAGGTTTAAAACTAAGTGTTTAGCTAACGAGCTAAATGGGCTAGCCAAATATTTAGTGCCAAACTAAACATTAAGCCCAGAGCTAAATATTTAGCTCTGAGCTAAATGTTTAGTTCAACGCTAAATATTTAGCTCAGAGCTAAATATTTAGCTCTGAGTTAGCTCCAGTTAGCTCTCGGCTAAATGTTTAGTTCAACGCTAAATATTTAACTAGCCAGTTTAGCTTGTTAGCCAAATATTTAGCTCTGAGCTTAATGTTTAGTTCACAGCTAAATATTTAGCTATCCAGTTTAGCTTGTTAGCTAAATATTTAGCTTTGAACTAAGCATTTCACTCAGAGCTAAATATTTTGCTAATTTGCAAATTTACTTTGCGATAAGTGAAAATGGACTATCAAAATAAAAGCCGTTGGCAAGACTGTCACCTCTTTATCGTTGTTTATTTCCCTCCTCCAGAGATGTCCCACATTTCAGATTAAAACGTAGGCTGAGCTTTTTTTAACAGCAATACAGACGTTTATTGATTGAATCACAGCAACAGTGACTGCACCTGTAGCAGGAGTTTATGTAGAGGTTCAAAAGACCCAGCTTCCATTTTGGTAGTCCACCTCCGTTTATCGGCAAGCGAATTTGAGTATTAGCTAAATATTTTGCTCGAACAACAGGCAACAGGCTAAATAACCCAAATTATTGTGAAACTTCTGACTGTGTAACCTCATAGTCTTGTCGCAAGACGGTCCTGGGTTTTAATTCCTTCCAGGCCTCTTTCTGCATTGAGTTTGCATGTTCTCCCTGTGCATGCATGGCTTCTCTCTGGGTACTCTGGCTTCATCCAACAGTCCCAAACCTGACTGTTCGGTTAATTGGTCTCTCTAGATTGTCATAGGTATGAGCGTGTGCCTGGTTGTGGTGATCTGTCCAGGGTGTACCCGGCCCCTGTTTGCATATAGAGGATGGATACAAACAGAGAGAAAACCCCCCACCTTCTTTTTTTTTTGCCAAAACTTGCATTTAAAGGGTTAAAAAAATAATTTGTCATGTTTAATGGGGGCTAAAAAATATATTTATTTTTATATTTTTTTGCTGAAGCACAAAATACATAAACATTTTCGCCCGAATAAAGATTCCACTTCATCGATAAGCGTCCAGTTAATTATTATTTTCTCTAAAACTTTACAATGAAAGCTCCAATTATCGGTCGGGGATTCACGTCTTTATTTTCTGGCTTTAGACTACGTCGTCAGCTCAGTGCAAGATGTTGGGTTTGCTAGGACGGCCTCTCTCTCTGACAGCAGCTGGTGGAGGATCCCTGAGGTCATCCTCTAATTTTATGTCATTTATTAAGACGGATGAAGCTGAAATCCAAAGTAATTCCTCCAGGCACTCCTGGATCGAGGCTTGTGACGTTAGTTTTAATATTAGCCGTTCTTAAAAATCCTCTGACTCTGTTGCTTTTCCACATTCATGTAATAAACTTAACATTTAGCACATTTAAAGTTTTGCTGTTACAAGAAAAAAAGTTGCTCTGTTAATGGACTGAAGATGCTTGAAAGTCAGCGGTTTTAGATTAAAAAAAGATCTGTTTGTATCTCCATCTTTCCCACTTTGGGTGGTGTTGGGGGTGGTGGGGGTCTTGTTGCTAAGCAGTGTTTAATTATAGAGCGTTGCTTGTTGTTTTTCATCACAGTCAGATGAGTCAGACATTATGACCTCAGAACTGGACCCAGACTGGATTTATGTGCCGGTCCATTAACCCAGTGCTGACTGAGCCTCTGCTATTTTCATGCTAATTATTTAGGCCAGAAATCAAACATGTTGAGTTTTTTCTCTGATCAAACAACTTGACTTGTCTTAGAGAAGCTTAAATGACTCTTGACTCAGTTTTCTTAATCACGATCTCCAACAGCGCCCTACAGGGTGCGTGGGAGTTCGCCCAACCGGTCTACATGTGTTTTGTGGACTTGGAGAACGCGTTTGACCGTGTCCCTCAGGGAGTCCTGTTGGGGGGGTAGTCCGGGATGCGGTAACAGGCCCCTTGATACGGGATGTTGGGTCCCCGTACGTCTGGTATCGATTCTTGGTTTGCTTTCCTGGCAGTAAGTCGGGCTCGTTTCCGGTGAGAGTTGGACTCCACCAAAGTTGCCCTTTGTTACCGATTCTGTTCATAACCTCCATGGACAGGATTTCTAGGTGCAGCCAAAGTGTTAAGGGGCTCCGTTCTGGTGGACTCAGGATTGGGTCTCTGCTTTTTGCAGATGATGTTGGTCCTCTTGGCTTCATCAGTACGTGATCTCCAGCTTTCACCGGAGAGGTTCGCTGCCGAGTGCTAAGGCGGCCAGGATGAGAATCAGCACATCCAAGTCCGTGACCATATCTCCGGGTCGGGGAGGTCCCAAGTGGAGGAGTTAAAAAGCCTAGTTTATGCTTCCTTCAGCAAGTTTACGCCCACACGAATTGACGGAAATGTTTTCCTTGTATACTTCTCCCTTGGTGTGTCAGTGTTGCAAAGGAATTCCCCACCAGGACAGCAGGGGGCGCAGACCTTTTCTGGCGGGTCTCCCTACCATTCCAGTGACGTCTCTGCTCAATGACAGTTTATTTACTTCAGCTTGTAAACGCAGATCCACTCAGAGAGCGAGTTTTGATTGAGCTGGAAAACTTTTTACTTGAAGTACAGCTCATTGAATCCTCTAAAAAAGCATGGAAACAAACAAACACAGCGTCTGGTTTGTTGTTTTCCACACCTCCTGGTGTTCTAAATCACCAAAAGACCAGATTAGATAAACTGGCCTTGCAAAATAAAGCATCTAGTGCGAAAAGCTGCATTGACTACTGATTACATTGACTATAGAGCATCGTCTTGGTGAAATGATCTGAGGCTGACCAATCACAGATGTGCGCTCTCCGTTGCGTTCGACGGATAGTTAAAAAATTGGGCTCTACTCCGTCCGTCATTGCGTGAGTGACGGAGAGTCCTTACATCGACAGATAATGGCGCTGCGTGTCTCCGCACCTACGCAGACGTAGAAGCATAAACTAGGCTTAAGTATCTCTGGGTCCTAATCCCGAATGAGAGAAAAATTTAGTGGATGATCGATAGGCGAATCCTCAAACTCTTCTGATACGCTCACCTGCACCTTATATATTTTACTACCCTTTCTTCTCCCTTATATAGTTGCTATAAATCTAATTGTAATGCTGTTTCACAATGACAATGAAGCTATCCCTCCATGTGGTTCTCGTAGGAAACACAATGTTGTCCAAAAAGGAAGAGAAGAGATCCTTCAGCAACGGACGTCTGAGAGACCAGTGGGAAAAGAGAGCTCAGAGCGAGGCGGACCAGTGCAAACAGGAGGCTGAATGGAAGCGGAAAAGCTCCGTTAAAGTGTGAGGATCGCAACATTTGTTCCTACACGACAATAGTTTCACAGTAAGGTCTAAAGTTCAGGCCGGACAAATCCTGCTTATAGAAATATGATGGAAAAAATAATAAATTATTAATTAAATACAGAACATGATTTTTTTTAAAGAATTAATAAAATATGAAAATTAATAATATTGATAATGTAAAATCATAGATATATAAATTATATGTTTTTTTGTTTAAATTGATATTACACAAAAAATATTTATTTATGTCACACTATATAATCAAATAAGTTGGTAAAGTTTTTTTTTTGGGTGCATTATTTGGCGCATGAATTACTTCATCGTTGACAGTTTTGGCAGAATCAGTCCTCCATGTTTAATTGACTGTGACTGAAATTAATGTTACTGCAGTTGAATTTGCTCTCTTTGTTATGATGTAAAGTATCTTGAGATGACTTCTGTTGTGATTCAAAACTAAATAAATCAAAAGATAATTCTGTAACCCTTTTATTTTCCAGCTGGTTGACCAAAGTTTGTTCTCGTAAATTCTTAAAAAAAATGTTTATCCAAAGAGGAAAAAAATATTAGTAACGGTGTAAGAGGATTCAACTTGGTTCTGGTTAAGAGTCCATGATGGAAAAAAAAACCAGGACTGAATGATATAAATTAAGGTTTTTCACATAGCAGATTTAATCTGATAGATTGTTTAAATTTCCTTTCATTTTGATCCACAGTCTTTTCTCAAAGTGGACTTATCATTGGTCCAATGGAGACCAGATGAAGGATGAGATTTCTGACTTCAGGAGGGCTACGACGCGAACAGATGAAGATGAAAAAAAGCCTAAAATCAAATTTAAAATTGTTCCTCCGCCTCCAAAAGCCAAAGCCGAGCCTCCTCCTCCTCCGCCGCCACCCCCCAGGAGATCCTCCTCCCCCAAACCTCACAGGCAAAAACGCAAGGTGGAAGTAGACGTGTTTCGGTTGTGCTGGAGGGAGTCCTGGATGAGCCTGAAACCTCCAAAGTACCTTTACCTGAAGGCCAAAGAGGCTAAAGAAAGGAGGGCATGGCTGATGACCATAGAGTGTCCCAAAAACAAGAAGTACAAAGCAAAGACGTGTGGATGGGACGCTGAATGGATGGGTCCAATTAATAAATGGAGTCATTCCTGGAGGCGGGTGAGGATGGAAAATTACTCTTCTAATTAGAAAAATAAACCTATAACAATAATAGTTCAACTTTTAAGTCCTAGAACAAAAACTACACAAAATCTGAAATTATATTCTGAGAAAATTAGTATTATTTTTCTGCCCCCTGCAGTTTATCTCGTTAATACAAAAACACGGAGCTTTTCCATTTTTCTTCAAGTGAATGCAATACGCCATAATTCCATAGACTGTAAGATGGACGGACCCTCCGTGACGTCACCCGTTAGGTTTCTGAAGAGCTGAATTGAAGCCCAGTGGGCGGTTCCCACCACTGCCATCTTGGCTGCTTCACGCGTCTCGTCACGCCCGGAAAATACAAAACAAATGGGCAAAGAGGTGAAGCTGAGAGTGGGGCTGCGAGGGCGGATAATTGACACTCTGAGCTAACTGACCTAACCCGGAGCTAACCCGGAGCTAACAGAGGTTAGCGGGCGCTTTTAGTCAGAAACCCTCGGTTGAGCGACTACTACCCCTCTGCTTTCTAGGCAGATTCAATAATTGTGTCAAATAAAATCATGAAGCCTTGTTGGTCCATAACTTTTACTAAAACTATGTGAATTTTAATTAAAACAAGTTTTAATAAGCAATATGTAAAGTAAAGAAGAAATGTGATAATTTCAACCCTTTTTGACCAAGCAGAATTATCTTTTTTTACAGCAGTGTGGAGCTCAGAATAGGTGTCTGAGTGCCAAGTAGAAGCCCACCAGATTTACTTTCACAAGTGGAGCATTACGACTTTTGCTATCGTACTCCACTTGATATGACGGGGCAACAGTGGCTCAGGAGGTAGGATGAAGCTCGTCCTGTAACCGGAGGATTGCCGGTTCGAACCCCTGCTCTCTCCGTCTCGGTCGTTGTATTCTTGGGAACATTTCACCCTTCTGCCTACTGGTGGTGCCAGTGATCGGTGGCACCTTGCTCCTGTCAGTGTGCCCCAGGGCAGCTGTGGCTACAATGTAGGTTACCATCACCTGTGTGTCAAAAAAACATCAATGTGTGGGTGAATGGGTGAATGATTCATGCCTTGTCCACACAACCGGACCAGGAACAGACCGATACCTTGATACCCAGCCCCGGCAGAGCGACAACTGCTGTCTGATGACTCAGCAAGCGACCACATCCAGCATTCCCCCTCCACCCGGCCTGTACTTCCAGTACCCGACCAGTCCACGGTGAGGCTGACCTACCTCGGTCAAATGCCCAATCCCAATACTCTGCAGCACACAAAGACCAAGACCCAGGAGCCAAGTCCAGCACCTAAAAACTGACCAGGCCCAATATCGGGCCATGTGGGGTGTGACACGTTATAATTGGTGCCATCATTGCCAGAACTGCCCCAGTTCATGTTGAAATACCAGTTGCTGTGCCTGCAGTCAGCCAGCAGTGCTGTTCTGATGCCAGATCTGGGCCAGACCTGTCTGCTATGTGGGTAAAGTGTCTCCAGTCTTTGGTTTTTCACTGTCAACTTAATAGATGAACTAACTTTGCGCAGCCTTTTCATTGTTTTTCCATCAGTGTGACCAACTGGATGATTGGCTCCTGCCAGCTATGAGCACGGTGCACTCCGCCACACATTAGTCATGAACGGGACGGTATGAAGGAAAATTCCTTTGCGATTCGTCCGTAAAGCTACACTTGGGCTGAAGTCTTGTAAACAGCAGCTGCCCTGAGCTGTAGCACGGGGAGAACGCCCCGGACAGCACGTGGACATGTCCGCGGAAAAGAGATACACAACGCCACAGACCTTCCTTTCACACCTAAAGTGCAAAATATTTGCTGTATTTTGTACATTTCGTGCTGCATGGCTGATACACAGTCAACGGCCATAATGTCCGGGCGGCACAGTGGACTTTCATGCTTTTCTCATTTGATTATTATGAAAAATAACCGATTTATGGTGAATAGGCACACCCCTATTTAGACGCATCAATTTCACAATGATCGCAACATTTGATGCATAACATTGAGATGAATCAATTTGGGCCACATTGGGATTCATTGTACCATCCTATCAAATTTCATAATATAGGTCATATTTAGATATTTTATAAACAAATTACTAGTATTTGGTTTTCCAGCTTGGATCTCTTTAACATCCTAGTTTCCAACAGAAACAGAATAATGTTTCCTCTTCAGAGACATGAAAAACAGAAGGTACAAGGCTCAGATTTCATTCGGTTACACTTTAATATATTCCAGTTGACGTGTTGGCTTGTGGTAATAAACGGGATTTGGGAAAGGGGTTGAGTCCTAGAAGTAAAGTCCGTCAAAACAAGATGTTTTCTGCAAATTGTTCTGTTTTTCAGGTGAAAAGTCCTGCTCAGTCAGAGCACTCAGAGGACAGAGACTTTCAGTGGGACGTCCTGTTTGAAAAAACGTTGGTCAGCAAAGTGGAAGTAGGACGATATTGTCTTCCGGTCTGGGCTGGGACTTGGAAGATCATGAACTTTCCCTTCAGGCAGCAGAAGAAGAATTGGGACTGTGGTTGGGAAAACTATCAACGGGACCTGAGCGACAAGTTGGATAAGTTTGACCTCGTGCAGCAACAGATGGATCAGGTGGGGGGTCGATGTTTTTCTGTGTCGTCTCATGGGTTTCAGCACCAAATCTGACTGACCAAAGACAATCTGTGTTCTGGTCATCAATTAGGACGAGCCTGAAGGCTGGGAGGATTCATGGAAACTATCCGGAGCAGCGGAATTTGCTACAGAAGATGAAACAGACGAGACTTCAAGTTCTTCCATCTCCGACGCCACATTCGCAATGAGCATAAACGACTGGCTGATGCCAGGATGGAGAAAATCCTGCCTGCTGGCTGCATCTCCTCCTGAGGAATACGAAGAACGGCAGAGAAGCTGGAGCTCCTGTTGGGGATTCCAGCAGCAGATCAGGTGGGTTGGTTTCATCTTCTACAGTCGATGCTGACTCCACTTATCTGAATCCACTGTCAGTCTATCCATCTGTGCTTTTCAGCCTCAAAACTCCAAAGTAGATTGTTTCTGGGAGTTTATCTGACTTTATCCACAAATAGTCCTGGGTGTTGTTGTGTCTTAATGTTCATACAAAGGACATCTTAAGGTGTCCAACAATATGTCATTGTCCGCAACTTTCTCTGGGAGGGACAGGTCAGTACTGCAGGCCAGCGAGTGCCTCCTCTGCCTCCTCTTCCTCCTCCATGTCTTAGGAATATGTGTCGATTGTGGTCTTACATGGTCCTGTCCCTGGGAAATATGTGATGTTGTTCTAAAAGCTCCACTGGACTTTTCTGCATCAATAAATAGATGATAGATAGAAGAAAGCAAGGATGGAAAGATTGATGGACGGATGGGTGGATGGATGGACAGATGGAGGAATGGATGGATGGAGGGATGGATGGATGGACGGACGGACGGACGGACGGACGGATGGATGGATGGATGGATGGACGGATGGATGGATGGATGGATGGATGATGGATGGACGGATGGATGATGGACGGACGGACGGATGGATGATGGATGGACGGATGGATGGACGGACGGATGGATGGATGGACGGACGGACGGACGGACGTACGTACGGATGGATGGACGGCTGGACGGATGGATGGACGGATGATGGATGGACGGATGGATGATGGATGGAGGACGGACGGATGGATGGACGGATGGATGGATGGATGGATGGATGATGGACGGACGGACGGACGGATGATGGATGGACGGATGGATGATGGATGGAGGACGGACGGATGGATGGATGGATGGATGGATGATGGACGGACGGACGGACGGACGGACGGACGGACGGACGGATGGATGGACGGACGGATGGATGATGGATGGACGGACGGATCTAACGTTCCATTTTCAAACTAAACTCTGTTTTTTCTCAGATGGCGTAGAGCTTCCATCTCCTCCCATCATCGTCATAGCAACCAGCTAACCAGGAGACGCAAAACCATAAACTTCCTCCTCACATCCGGTCTAGACCAAGAAACCACTGATCTCAGCAAGTGGTTGGAGGCCTGGAAGGCTCCAAAAGGACAGACTAAGGAGGATGAAGGTGATGAGCTGGAGGCTGAGGACTCGATGGATGAAACTGAGGAGGAGGAGGAAGTAGCAGTGGACAATCGGGATGAAGAAGAAGAGGATGATGGAATGGAGGAGGAGGAGGAGGAAGAGGAAGAGGGGGAGGAGGAGGAAGAGGAGGGGGAGGAAGAAGCTTTCAGTAGGAATGAAGAGGACCAGGAGGAGAACGGAACAAAAATATTCCAAGACCTGATCAAGAAGATGAAGCAGGAAAAAGATGACGATGAAGAGGATGAAGGTGTAGATGAGGAGGAGGAAGATGAAGAACATAAAGATGAGAAAGCAAATGAAAAGGAAACGGAGAGAAGTGAAGTTGAGGTGGAGGAGGAGGAGGAGAGTGAAGAAGATGAGGAAGAGGAGACATATGATGGCATCCACACGATGAAGGAGAGGGTGGAGCAGGTCACTGAAGAGGAGGAAGATGAAGATGATGAGAAATGTGACAATGTTGAGGATGAAGAGGAGGAGCAGGATAACCAATCAGCTGACAAGACCAGGGGTGAAAAGGTCAACGAGATGGATGAAGAGGAAATTTATGAGGAAGAGGAGGAAAACGGCAAAACAAAAGAAACGGAGAGTCCAGACCCCAACCAGACGAAGGAGGACGAGGAAGAGGAGGAAGAGGAGAAGGAGAATCAAGCTGACAATGAGGAAGAAAGACATGAAAACGACAGAGCAGGAAAAGACGAGAAGGAGGAAAGGAAAATTACTAAATCGGGAAAAGACAAGGGAGACCAAACAGATGATGAAGACGAGGAGGAGTTTCTGGACTTTGAGGACGAGAATGGTGAAAGTGAAGAAGATGAAGAGGAGCAGATGAATGAATCAGACAAAAAGGATGAAGACGAGGATGAGGAGGGAGAGAAAACGGAAGAGGACTATGAAGATGTAGATGAGGAGGATGAAGGACGAGAGACGGAAAAAGCAAATAAAGAACAGGATGAAGATGTGAACCTGGAAGAGGAAGAGGAGGACGCAGAAGAAGAGGATGACAAAAAAGTGCAAGAAGAGGAAGAAGAGGAGGTTAAAGATGGAAAAAAGACAAACAAAGACAACAAAGAGGAAGAGGAGGATGATGACAGCCCAGATGAAGAAGAAGAGCAGGAAGAAATTGACAATAAACAGGAAAGAGAGGAAGAGGAGGACAAAGACGACAAAGAGGAAGATGAAGTAGAACTAGAGAATAAGGAAGACAATGAAGAAGAAGAGGAGGAAGGTAACAAAGAAGTGAAGCCTGCTGAAAACGACGACGAGGAGGAGGAAGATGGGACAGAAGAAAACGAAGACAAGAAGGACAAGAAGAATGACGAGGAGGAGGATGAGGAGGAAGAGGAGGAAGATGCACACATTCACAGGCCCAGCAGCTCCGGAGATGGAGAGGAGGAGGAGGAGGAAGAGGAGGAGGAAGGAGAAGAAATGGATGAACACGAGAGCTGTGAAGAAGACGAGGATGAAGATGATGAGGAGGACGGTAAGATGAAGAGGGAAGAAATCGATGAAGACAAGGATGAAAGCAATGAGGACGATGAAGAAAATCCTGAGAAGAGAAAAGCTGAGAAACAAACAAAGGAAGAGGAGATTCATGACGACGAAGATGAAGAGGAGAGAAAAGACCAGAAGAAGAAGAAGAAGAAGAAGAAGAAACCCGGCGCTCCGCTTCACCTGCAGTTCCACAAACTGAACGCCTCCTTCTGCTCCTGGAGGCGGTCGTGGATGGTCGCCGTGGCTCACAGGGGAGGAGCGGAGGAGGAAGACGAGGAGGAGGAAGAGGAGGGAGAGGAGTGGCGAGCTTGGAGGGAATCCTGGAGGATCTGTAGCCGGAGGCGGCCGGACGAGGACGAGGTCGTGTGCTTCTCCTCGTGGCGCCGGGGTCATTGGTACGCGGCCCCGGTGGCGGACTCGCCGTCACGCAGGGGATGGGCCCTGAGCTGGAAAATGAACACGGCCAATGGGGGAGATGAGGAAGATGAGGAAGAAAGCTGAGATTTTATCAAATATTATGAACTGAGACATTTTCATCAATGTTGAGGAAAGAATCAGGAAGCTTTTTTTTTTACCATCCATCCATTATCCATCCTTTGCAGGGTTGTGTTTTTTATTGACATATTTAGTTGTAAAATCACATAAAACAACCAGAACTTTCCCACAACCTATAACCTCTTTGGCCGCTTTCGCACTGTAGGAACCTTTTGAAGTTCCTATAACCTTTTTTTAAAAAGTCCCAGAGCAGTGTTTATGAGATCGCAACAACAACAATAAATAATTGATCATGATGTCACAGTTCGGTATGAAATAAGTATGCCTAAAGACCAAGGCTTGCATTGGGAGTAAAGCTAAGTTGGTTATAAGCTGATTGTGGTTAGTTTAAGACTAACCAGCATATTATGGTTTGTGTTCAAACAACCAATTCACAATGCAAAGCAGACTTGAAGACAAAGTATGGACTAAAAACACCGCAACCATAAAGACTAAAGCAACACGTCCCTGTCGCAGACGGTTGCGTCACAAATGCGTCCCTATCGAGGTCCCCACTCATGTGTGAACTGAAAATGGAAAAATCCCCTTCCTATAGCTAATCTCGAGGCAGGTAGTTCTCAGAAATGCGTTCCTAAAAACTGGTATCTCTGAAAGCGACTTTTAAAATTTAGAGAGTAGCTGCCTTTCCGAGCCTTACAGGGTTACTGATCCAACTACCGCTAGAGTATTTTACAAATATACTTCCCAACAACTTACCCTGGTGCTTTCCCTGAAATTACAGAGTACGTTCTCAAACTTTACAGGGTACTGTTCTGGTTCCCAAAAGGTGATTCTCCTGAACTTACAAAACCACTTTTCAACAATTTACCAGGTACTTTCCCAAACCTTACTGGGAACTGTTCTAACTTACAGAACTTACGCGATTATTTTCCAAAACCCTTACAGGGAACTTTCCTTGGACTTATTTGGGCTACTTTCCTTGAATTTACAAAGTACATTCTCAAAGCTCAGAGGGTACTATTCTAATTCCTAAAGAGTAACTTTCTGGAACTTAGAAGATACTTTCCAAGAGGTTACCAGGTACTTTTCAAAACCATACATGGTAAATTTCTAGATTCTACAGCATACTTTCACAAACCTCACAGGGAACTGTTCTATGGGTGTTATTTTTTCGGAACTTACACGATTATTTCCTAAAACCCTTACAGGTTAACGTTCCTTGGATTTTTTTTTTTAGGCTACTTTTCATGAATTTACGAAGTACATTCTCAAAGCTCTCAAAGTACTATTCTAATTCCTAAAGGGTAACTTTCTGGAACTTAGAAGATACTTTTCAGGAAGTTACCAGGTACTTTTCAAAACCGTACAGGGTAAATAGCTAGATTCTACAGGGTACTTTCCCGAAGCTCACAGGGTAGCGTTCGGAATCCTAAAGGGTAACTTTCCAGAACTTAGAAGATACTTTCCACAAAGTTACCAGGTACTTTTCAAAACTTTACAGGGTACTTCCCCAAAGATCACTGTGTACCTTCCAAATCCTAAAAGGTAACTTTCTGGGAACTAAGAAGATACTTTTCAGGAATTTTCCAGGTACTTTTCAAAACTTTACGGGGTACTTCCCCAAAGATCACTGTGTACCTTCCAAATCCTAAAAGGTAACTTTCCAAAACTTAGAAAACACTTTCCAGGAGTTTGCCGAGTACTTTTCAAAACCTTACAGGGTGTTTTCCTGGAATTTACAGAGTAACTGTCAGTATTTCCTGGAACTTACGAGATACGATGAAATGTCTGGAGATGGAGACAGTGGGCGAATACCCTGTAAGTCTTGGAAAAGTAACCAGTTTCAAGGAAAACAAAAAAATCAAAAACAAAGGTACCCTGTGAATTCCACGATATTACTATTTATGATTCATGAAAGCAACCTGTAATTCCAGGAAAGTAGTCTGTGAGTTCAAGGAACATAAACTGTCAATTCAAGGAAGAGTTCCTGTGAGTTCTGGGACAATAACCATGAAATTTTAGGAAAATATTCTGTGAAATATGGTAAAGTAACCTGAGTTCCAGGAACAGTTCTTGAGTTCCAAGAAAGTAATCTGTAGGTAAATCTCAGGAAATTACCCTGTGAGCTCTGAGAAAGTAATCAGTATGTTAATCTGTATGTTAATCTGTATGTTAGGGGAAAGCAAGCTGTAAGTTCTGAGATCATTTCCCATGACTTCCAGGAAAACAGCCCCTTCGTTTGAAGAAAGTTACCTGTAAGTTCCCGGAAGGTTTCCTGTGATTTCCAGAAAAGTAACTTTTGAATTTCAGGAAATAATCCTGTGACCTCTAAGCTTTGGTACTGTAACCTAGAAGTTCCAGGAAAATAGGCTGTAAATTCCTAGAAAGCATATGGTACATTTAGAAAGTATAGGCTAATAATTGTTTGTTTATATCTTTACAAAACTGTAAATTGTACATTCAAGCATTTAATAAATTTTGAATAGTAAATTGAGTCTTGTCTCATTTTAACGCAAAACTCTGGAAAGAAGCTCCCGCTTTGCAGCTGGGATTTCCTTCCTCAACATTAGTTTCCACAGGCGGGTAGTAACTAGTTACATTTACTTGACTTTTGGAGTAGTTTTACTAGAACATACTTTTTACTTGTACTTGAGTAATATTTTTATGACGTATCGCTACTATTACTTGAGTAAAGTTTCTGACTACTCTACCCACAGCGAGTAACTTTACTGAATGAAACTGAACGTTTGTTTTAACCACAAATACATGAGACTCACACACACAGTTTATGTTGAAGTGAGACCTCCTGTTTGTACACAATCTTCATCTTTTTACCTTTATTTTCTATTTGTTGAGGCTGTTGTTCCATTTGGAGATTAAATGGGGGTATCTTACCCTGGTCTAACATATATGCTTACCTACTGTAAGTATTGGTTACATTAGTTTTACTTTGAAAAAATTGTTTCTTGTGTTGTTTTACAATTATGTAACGTATTTCTATTTATTTGAATCTTCAGAATTTGCACATAACTTTATATTTCTGTCCAATTACATAATTTTTGAATATTTAATATATTACGATCTCAAAACAAATACTCAACTACTTAATACTTTTTTCTCTTTATTGAGTACATTTTTGGATGACTACTTTGTATTTTTACTTGAGTAACAATGTGTTGAAGTAGTGCTTTTACTTGAGTACAATTCGTGGCTACTCTACCCCCAAATTACATCCAGGCTGCTCCATTCCTCCAGGATAAGTCGCTGTTTTTAGTTAATCTTTTCATCACGATAACTGGGTTTATTATGAATCTTGTAAACTGCCTTCAGAGAAGAGTTGTTGTAAAGTTGGTGCAATAAATAAACAGATTAAAAGAAAAGATTGACAGGAAACTTCAAAAGAGGAGGAAGTTTGAGTGGAACCCTTGTATAATATCTCCCTCTGGTGGTGGGACTGTGTAATTGCGTGCGTCTCACTGGAAATACGCAGCAGTTTTCTAAGTTTGTGTAGGTGCCTTCCAGGTGTACTGTGCTTCTCACCTTCGTACCTGTAGTTGCTTTTTAATAAATTATGGAGATATAAACATTTTTTCTCTCAAATGTTATTTAATTCCATTGTATATTATCATCCAGACACCTTGAATTACGCCCTGTTCCTATTTATTGTGGTTCTGATCCCAGTTTAGGTCTGTTGATTCAACTATCCTCTCTGCTCAAACCAAAACATCTCCTGCTGGTAGATGAAACGTGTTATCATGCGATTATGTTTCTGTACTGTAGAATACGACTAGTATAGAAAAACACTTTAAAGGAACAGGTTGTCAAAGCAGGTAGGAAACAACACAGACATCCTGTTACACCATTTTGTAGCTTGAAACGTCGAGTATATCGGGAGAGGGGAAAAAATGGCCAGATCCCAGAGGTTTTGATGATGCGGGCCTATAGGAACAAATGAACCATTGATTTCACATCCTAAACCAAGATTTTAAAATGATTAATTACCCAGGTGAGAAAATGTCGGATCTAAGCTACTCTGTATCTGTACGAAAATCTTGCATGAGGGCTGCCAACATTCAATAAACATTAAGTGGAAGGTGTCACGATCTGAAGGTGTTTGGGTTTAGGGTTGCATCTGTTTGTATTTCATTTCCTTTTTCAGTCAAGCTCTTACCCTTTATTTTGTTTATTCTTATATTTTCTTTCAAAATGTGAGTTTTAATTAGTGTTTTAGAGCCTTTTCTGTCATGTCTGCCCCAATATTTATACCCAGCTTTTCCCCGTCCCCACATAATGTTCAGCATCCATGATCCATTCCTCGTCTCATCTGCAAGTTCAGTTCAGCTTCCATTAAAGGTCCGTATTTCCTCATTCTTCCCGTTTCCAGCTGTCCGCATTTGGGTCCCATTGTTCACAAACCTGACGGAGAGAAAAAGGCCTATGGAAAAGGTTACTGAACACGTGGTTCTGATTGGTCAGTGTTGGGTTGCTGGCAGCTTAACCAATCAGATATGAGGGTCTTTTTGTTAGGGATTGGACTGTAGAATTATTAATTACTGAAATATACCAAATAATTGGTATTCTACCACAAATATTTCAAAATGTTTTGTTTTTGTAAATAAGCTGTTCACACATGAATGCTTTCATCCAGACCCAGCGCAAGACTAATTTAGCTGGGGGGGTGGAGCTTATTCTGGGGGGGGGGGGTAAACACTCTTTTTATTTAACCTACATACTTCTGGGTCAAATCTGCCTTTTTTTGAAAGTTGAGATTCTTGAGATTCCAATGATGTATGCCAGTCAATGATACAATCATAACTGTAGACACAGTGAATGCTTTTGTCAAACCACTCAGAAAGAAAAGTAATGTGCAACTCACCGTTCGAAGCCTTATATCATTGACAGAACGGAGCCATCTCGAACAAAAACTGCCTTTTTACGTCCACAACGGCCCGATGAATGTCCTCGAGTAAAATAGCTAGTCCACAGCAAGTCTGACGTCCACAATCCAACATAGTCTGCTTCTGAAAACCTTGATAATTCCCTTCCTTGGGTTTTTTTTCCACAAAGTTTTCATCATAACCACTGTAAGCATGCTCACGTTAGCCTAAAAATAACACAGCAGCACCCTTCTTCTTCTTCGTGATGTTTTTTGGTAGCTGACACACAACAAATCGGTGCAGTACCACCACCCACTGGTATGGAGTGCGGATCAGAATGTAATTCAAGGTTGCACTTTCTTTTCTAAGACTGGTGATGTATTAGCATCATCCCTGCTTGTGCTAGCTTTGCTCATGTTTTTATTAAGCCAAGCTCTAAAGTCCATTTTAGCATACAACCATGTCATCATGTTTTGTTTTTCTGCCACCAAAAGTCCCAAATAGTAGCCTACACCACCTTCTGCTGGTTGTCTTGGGTCAACACATTGCACGGTTGCAACTTAATTTACACGGGCGTTGTAAACTGTCTTGGGAGGGCCCGGCCCCCCCATGGCCCGCCCATTGGCGCCAGGCCTGCCACCATGGTAAATCCCTCCGTCTATTTGTTGTTGTCCATCCGCGCGAGGCGGGGTCCGCCCTGGACAGGTTGCCAGGGCAACACAGAGATGCACAGGACCATGCACATAATCAACCCTGAAGACATTTAAGAGAGACCAGTTAACCTTACAGTCATGTTTTTGGACCGTGGAAAGAAGTACCCAGAGAGAACCCACGCATGCACAGGGAGAACATGCAAAACCTCAGCAACAACAGCACCATCATGCAGGTCTAAAGTCTATGAAGTAAACTAAAGCAAGGGAATTTTATTTGTATAGCACACTTTCAACAACAAGGTGATTCAAGGTGCTTTACATGATTATGGGGTAAAATTAAAATAGTAGTAGAACACAGACGACGCATATAAAGTAAGAACAGCAATAAAGCAAGAAGCACACAGAAAACATATGATACATTAAAGCTAAGAGCAATACACATCCTTTGGTTAATACAGAATGTCACACTTACAGCTAAATGATTGCTCGAGGTTCTCTAATTGAAGCTGAAATTGTGATTTCTTTGCGTATTTTTCATTTGAAATTAAAGCTAAACTGAAAATGAAAATAAAAAGAGCCTTTAAAAGACCTCAAAAGACCAGAAATAGTAAAATACAATAAACATGTACTTCGTTTTTGAAGGAAAAATATGAAGAGAGAATGGACTGAGACTTCTGCTCAGATGTGAATAACCGGGTAGTTTTTGCTGTTAACATGTTACGAAATGTGTTGATGTTGATGGTGTTTAATGCAGTGTTCCTGACTTCCTGCAGCCAGTGAGCGAAATGGCAGCAGGTCTTCATCGTCTCCCCGTCCTGTTCAGCAGAGTCTCCCTCATCCTACAGGCCAGGCCGGGAGCTTTCGGATGCAGATGTCTCGTGTTCTCATCCGGCAGGATCAGTCCCTCCTGCTGCTCCTCTTCCAGCTGTGTATTAGCATCGGCTCAGACTGCTTTGTGACGACAAAATGCCCATTTCCACCTCCATTTGTCCCTCTGTGGTCAGAGCAGAGGGAGAATTAGCAAGTGGGGGGGGGTATCGTTTTTTGGTCTGGTTTAGAACTGAGGTGGTCTTTTCCAATCTGTAGATGTCCAACACAGGGACACACAGGACAAGCAGCCATAAACACACACACATCTTTTAATTAAGGAAGACCATTTAACCAAAATGTACAATTCAGTCAAAACAGTACAAAACCTTGAATCAAAACACACAATGTATATTAAATGAATATTTAAAATAGCCTAAGCATTGTCTTCCCTTTACTTTTAGTTTCAATATAAGCCTGCTATGGTCTTGAACCTTGTTGGGATGAGTTTGAGCGCCTGTTATAATGTTATATTTTGTACAGTGTGGCGGGAAGAATTACCAATAAATAATCCTTATTAGGAGTAAATATGCCTGCTTTGTGAATTGTCCACAGTTAAAAGGGTAAGCCTTCTCTACTGTATGTTCAGGTTGGTCATCATGGTGGTACTTGGAGAGCATGACATTTTCTCAGGTGGTACACACTGTAAAACGTTTCTCCATTTGGGGGGAAGTTTATACTTCTGTACCATTCTTCCTGTTCCAGGATGACCTGCTCAGATCCAGTGGGAAGATCATCGTTGCATGGATATAAAGATGAAACAAGTAGTGGGCAATATGAAGAGTAAAAGCTAGAAATTATATTTTAACTACACTAGCCTACCACGATTGCGCTTATTGATGATGTCATCAAGCTGCGCCTACTTTATACCAGGTAAGCAAGAGGCATCAATACTGATGTTCAGTGTATTCATATTTACACCAGATTTTGTAAGTTTAAAACTGTTTGTTTTCTATTTAACGGAAACGAAACCTGTTTAAGCGATTTTAGTTTAAATATGTGCAGCTTTATTTTTGCGCATGGTTAAATTAATAAATTAGTAGTCAGGGAAGCAGGAGGACATTTTTTTTTTTTTTTACATTTTGCACTTCAGTCCAAACTATTTTGAATTTTGTGTTTTCACAACATTTAGCTTGTTTTTTATTTATTTAAACTATCATCATCTTTATTTATGTTATGAGGATGTTTGTGTTGCATTGTTTGGACAAAGATTTGTAACACCTTAAAAATTACTTGAAAGGTTTTGTATTTTTTTAATACATTTTCCACAATAAATGTTATTTGAATGGCATTCTATAGCCTACTTTGTTTGGTTGCAATGTATCCGGTATGTGAGAATGCTAAAAAAAAAAACTATCCTTTTGACATGTATTTACAGAAGGAAACAATATATTGAAATAAATATTGTTACTACACATGCCATCTATTATATCGCAATATCGATTTGTGGCCATGTTGCCCAGCTAGTCTTAAAACGGCCAATGAGGATTTTGGACATCATTTTTACTTAGCTAGTTCATATTTCCTTGTTGGTCAGTTGCTGCTTCTGGACGGAACGTATGTCGGTTATCTGGTAAGCAGTTAGCTTGGATATTAATGGTCTTTTCATTGTTTATCGTCTGCAGGATCTGTGCACCAGGTTCCAAATAATTAGTGTTCAGAGATCTGCACACGTTCCTAATACGAACACCCAGGTATTGGAATACCGAAAACTAGATTTTGGATTTCCTTCACATCAGAAACATCTGTAAAATTACTAATGCATCTAATTGTAAAATACGTTAAGAGCAGAAAATGATTGTGAAACCGCTGTGAGGCTGCCGCTGTTCCTCACCCCTGCAGCTGCTGTGGAGTCAGTTACAAACATGAAAACATCGTCTGCATACATTTGTCAGTGTCAAGTAGATGATTAATATACAGGCAAATCCTAAGGCCCCGTCCACATTGGAGCGTTTCCACAAATGTTTTCAAGCTGTGTTTACTCCTCCAACCCTTTAAGTGGAGTTAAATATGGAGTATAAGGTTAGCGGTAAACTAGGGTGACCATATTTTGATTTGATCCTGAAACACTCTCAGGACTGGGCCAAGACTTTTGATTTTAACATATTTAAGTGTTACTTCCCATGTGGTTAGAATGAATAGATAAATAAACTTCAGATAGGCTTTTACTATTTGAAAAATGACTTTAAAATATCTGGGAATTAATTAATAATTAATAATAAAATTACTCTTCCGAATTACAAAATTTACCATTAACAACAACAGTTCGCAAAAATGAAACAACAATCTGAAATAATATTCTTTTCAATGTAGTAATAAAATATAAAGCAGCAGTCTCTAAAATCAATTTTTAAAAGTGTGTGCTACAGTCTTTAGTTTTCATCCTCAAGTCAATTTATAGATGAACTCTAACTTTGCACAGCATTATTATAGTTTTTGTGACCATGTAGACCTACTGGATCTTTGCCACTTTTGTAACACACAGAAACACATATGCTGGCTATGTGAATGATGCACACATTAACACATTTGTTGAGGTTTGTAAGTAAAGCTACACTTAAAAGCTTGGACAGTTTAAACACGGTGCAACCCGTCTGCTCCGTCTATGAACGGATCAGAACCAGCCACTAGCCAGCAGCTAGGGGAGGATGTCAGATAAGAGAAAGGCTGTCGTAATGCATGTATCGTACCAGTCAGTTTAAGTACGATCCACTGCAAGACGATGACAACCCGGACTTTTTCATCAATCTAAAAATTCTCCCCGGATGGCCTAGACAGGAAGTGAAAAGTGAAAAACAAGAAAACAAGAATGGTGAAAAACAAAGTGCGAGTGGAGTGAAGACAAAGTTGAGCTTCGCCGGATAATAAAACAAATAAACTACAAGACGAACATGTAACCTGCCATTGTTCTTCTTATGTATGATGCATTTGAGGTCATAGGTCAGGTTAGAGGTTGGGCTAGCAGCTAATATCAGTGTTTTCACAAAAGAGCAGTTTTCGCTGTCCACATGAATTTCACTCTGGAACCCGTTCAGGCTCCCTTAAAACGGTGTTTCGGTTTTGGTTGGGGCCTAAAATACAACCTTGTGGTACACCAGTTTCACAGTTTTGAGTGGTGGATCGTCCATCTATACTCACTTATCCTTGCAGGGTCACCGGGGGGGTTTCCAGGCCGTCAGGCCATCACAGGGGACCATAGAGACAAACGGGACAAACCATGCACTCACACAAGGACAATTTAGAGAGACCAATTAACCTAACAGTCATGTTTTTGGACTATAGGAAGAAGCCTGAGTAACCAGAGAGAATCCACACATGGACAAGGAGAACATGCTAACTCTACACATAAAGACCCCAGGTCGTGATTCAAACCCAGAACCTTCATTGCTACAAGGCAAAACAGTGCCATAAAATGAACTACTGGTCGTTTTAACACATTGTTTTCTTTCTTTTTTTTACATTTGATTTTAAAGTCAGCAGAACATTCTGGCTTCTAAAGACAGAATGGGGTTATGAGCAGAGGTCTCTCGATCTGCAGTCCATCACAGCACTGGCTCATCCCTTGAGTTTAGGAGCCGTTTTATACCAGAATCATTCATAAATCCCTGAACTAACAACACAGGAGACATTCCTTTGAAAACAGTCAGATGCTGGACTGAAATGGAGTTAAAACATCTCCAAAGAAAAACTTTTTTTCAAAGGTCTTCAAGGAGCCTGTTGAGGTGTCAATGAAGACCCCTTAAAATGTCAGAATAAGGTCAGGGGTGCTTGGCATTGAAATATCAGGAGATTAAGTTTAAACCAGCAGGACTTTCTGTTGTGTTCATTCGCATGCATGCAAAGTTTCTGCATGTTTTCTGTTGAGGAGTCTTTCCTGTTGGAAGCAGCTGGCTCCATTAACATGTGACTGGATGGGGGGAACGAGGTTAGCATACATGTGGGTGGGGGTGGCAAGCTTTAGCTAAAAATCCAAAGGAGGAGGAAAAAAAACGGAGTTTCCTGCCCAAAGAAAAAATAAAAAAATAAGATAGAACTTACTCTGAACTCAGAAGAAAATATCAAAAAGTAGTAAAACAGAATAAAGACAAAAAACGTATACATTTTAAAGGTAAACTAATTGTTAATCAATTCAAACTTGAATGTGAACTAGTTTTTATTTTTAAACTTTATAGTCAGTCCAATTTTCCTTAATACACAAGATATTTCAAAATTTCTCTTGTTACTGAATTTAAAGACAAAATAATCAATTAACCTTTCAAATAAAGTAAAAATAGACATGTTGCTTTTCCTAACCTAGATGTGACTGTTTTCAGCTGCAACTTTTTATTCATTTTATTCATTTATTTTTCCTCATTTGACTTCATTTTTGAGATCTAAAAATGAACAATTTTAACATTGATTTTATTTGTTGGGGAATAAATAAGCTCACGCATTTGTTTTGTGGGCGAACTAAACCTTTGCAGCCATATTTATTTTAATGTATTTTTTTTTATTCTTCTGCAGAATCAGCATCGTTTCACCGTCACCGTCAGACCGGTTCTTGTTGATTCCAACCTGGCTGCCCTGCAGACAGACGTAAACGGGGAGAGATCAGGGGGAAGTGGGCGTGGCTTCCGGAGTCCCCTCCCCCCTCCTGAATGGAAATCACCTGGAGAGCAGAGGGGAGGGATGAGGTTCCCACAGGAGCTGGATTCCGAGGCGGAGAAAACCTCACATTTATTGATCTATTTATTTCGGGAGGTGAGCAGCAACTGACCTCAGGAACATTTACGAATAAATTTAATTGAGTTTTTTTTGTGTGTGTTTGTGCAATTTATTTGCTCACAGTAAAAATCCAAGGAGTAAGAATTTGGAGTATTTTAAAAAAAAATCTGCTCTAAGATGAAGCGACCCCAGAGGATCCGGTGAGTCCAAAGACAGCAAGAAATATTTTTTCTTCCAACTTTATTTAATTTAATTCACTGTTTTCCTCCCTCTGCTGTCTTTCAGGACGCTGCTCTGTGTTGTCTGGTGTCTCCGGTCTGTTGTTGCTGCTGCATCTCTGACTTCTGCAGGTCGGGTTTCTTCACGTTCTCTCCAATCTATAATATGGTTTAGTTTAAATAGCGGCGATATAACTTCATGATGCATTCCAGTGCACCTCGTAAATCAAGCAATGGGTATTAATTTTTTTCCCCCCTGCATTATACAGCTGCTTTTGAGTGAAATCTGTGACCAATTTAAAGCAGAATCTGCTACAGTTTGCTTGTAATATAGAGGCTTTAGCATTAACTACGCATTAAATCAAATATTTTCTAGATGTACTTCAATGCACCATGAAGTTGTTGGTCTCTAACTTGTTGAACACAATAAAACCCGCTGATGTACACTAAGTTTTAAATTAATCAGATTTACAACTGGGTGTTGACGTGAATTGAGACGTTTTTCTCCCCACCAGCCACACGCTGTAGTTTAACTGGTTTTTAAACCATTTACACCGAGTTTGGGTTCAGGTAGCCACTGGTTTCTCCTAATTTGCACATCAGTCTGATCTAATAGTGGTACCATGTTCAGAAACAGTCGGCAGGAATGTGAGGGTTGTTAGAAACCCAACAATGTGGCCATCAGGGTTTGTTTTTTTAGATTAAAGTCACTGATTTAACTCCTGGATCAGACCCAGCCACACTGCTTCTTCAGAACCTTAAATAACAACATTTATCAGCTCTTCATTAAGTGTTTTTATTTATTTCTTCTGGATTTCCAGTTGGATGCATGTGATTATTATCTTTTTAAACCTGCCTTTTTCTTTCAGACTCTGAGGGAAGCCACCGCTCTTCTTCTTCTTCTGCTGCCCCGTCCTCTCGTCCTCCTCCTCCTTCTCCAGTGGTCCAATCCTCCCATCCCTCTCAGGAGTTTCTGGCTCAGTTTACCCAGGTGAGCTCTCCAAACAGCGGGGACCGTAAACACCGGGACGCCAGCGCCGTGCTGCCCTTCATCGGCCTCACCAGCAGTAAGTTTGCTCCTAGTTTACCTAAAGCAGACGTAAACATCATGCTGATATTTCTGCACACCAGCTGGATTTAATACAATTACTCAACAAATTGAAAATGCATCATTGTTTTTGCAGCAGAAGGGGAAAAAAAATGTGCAGATTTTCAGTTTTAATTTGGGTCTAAAACTCTAAAGAGGGTTTGCAGGCCAACATTGGAGGAGTTTTAGTGTTTTTCTGTTATTTTCAGATGTTTGTTCAGACTCTTGGTGTTTACTGATGTGGAGCGGAGGAGTGCTGCTGGAATGTGCTGCGAGCTGCAGACTCTGGTTTATTTCACAGATACAGAGGAGAGGAGCTGCTAGCAGAGCTGTGACAAAAAAAACAAAGAACAACTCAGAGAATGTAAAGAAATGTAAACAAAAGGGAAATTATGAGAGCGTTGGACAGTAACGGTCTGTTAAACAGAAAATAAAGCATAGCTTGCAGTGAAAAGATTGCATGTGTAGCAGCTACTCTGTAAAACTTCAGATCCAGATCAGTGTTTTCTTTGTTCCGGTCAAAGATCCACAATATTTTGTACTTTCTGAAAATATTCTTGGTTAACAGGTTCTCCTATGTCTTTAGTTAAATTTATGAAAGATGAAACGAGCAGAAGCTAGGATTTGTGCTCCAACATGATGATTTTCCAGAAGTTGGTGGTTAGAAATCGGGGCATTCGGTAGATGATGGTTATTTTAGTTAATTTAACAGTTGATACAGTAAAAAGATTTGACTTTATTAAAAATAAGTCTTTAAAAAACAAAAGTAAAGTAAAGAACACACAGCTAGCTTAAATCTGTCTATCTGCCAACTTATTTTATCCTGGCTAACATACTCAGCCAACCTTTTTCTTTCATAAATTACCCACCATCGTCTAATAATAGCACACAGTAGCTTAACCCATGTGATATTTTTATTGTTTTAAAGGTGCTGAGCAGAGTCGAAGGTGCTGTAAGAACGGAGGAACGTGTATCCTGGGCAGCTTCTGCGCCTGCCCTCCATTCTTTACCGGGAGGAGCTGTGAGTACGACACCCGAATCAGGTAAAGAACCAGAAAGTCTTGGGTTTTCAGCGGCCGTTAAGCCAATTATTTTACTTTTGACCAGATCCACGGTCTTTGTTCAGCTACTGAAGTGCAGAGACTCTCAATAGCTCCTTCACTGGTTTCCCCGAGGAGAAATACATCAGCAGCCTCTGAGATTTTAGATACATTTCTTTTCTTCTGATCTCTCTGTTTGCAGACGATGTGATATTATTCCTCATGGTGAGTGGGTCCAGAAAGGCTGCTCCTACTGTCGCTGCTTCTACGGCATCTTGCATTGCTTCCCTCACGTTTTCCACAAAGATTGCGGTAAGAAAGTTTTCACACATTGCATAAAAGCAGCATCCGTCTCTTCACAGCCTTTACGCTGTGAGTTTTCCAGCTTTGCATCCTGAGCGACGGGGTTTGTGTCTTTATCTCCCCTGCGGTGTGGTTCAGGCAATCTCTGAAGGGTTTTGTAATCTCAGAGGTGTGAACGAGCGATCTATATCCACAGGACACTGTAAGCAAAAACCCGTTCACACATTTCATCCTAAAACAAAGAATGTCTCTTCTGACTTAAAATGGAGTCTGAATGACTTTGCCCCACCTTCTCATTTGTAGTTAGTCTTTTATCTCCCAAATAGTGTCTGATTTAACCCCTACTTGACTAGAGGGCCTTAAAACAGAAACACTTGTCCTGGACAGATTTATGCAGTCTTTATTTATGATCTGCTGATGTACAGTACTGAGGTTAATATTCCTCAGAGTACCACAAATGTTTAGTTTTGTAGAACAAGACGACAACAGCGTTAGATGTTGATTTCCGTCCCAAAGAGTTTTATTCGCCATCAGTTATCTTTTAAAGCAACACAGCGTACAGACATTGTTGCTGTTATCAGGCAAAATAGGCTAATGTTGCACCAACGCACACCAAAGATGCTGCTGCTAACGGTTGCATGTGTTTGAATGTAATCATCATTTTAAAATGTAATTTATCTTGGTTGTCAACCTTCCAGCAACTCCTCACGCATCCCAGTTGCTAAATTGCTTGTTTGCACCTCTTCCTGAGCACACAGAACCTGCTAATGTTAGCGTTAGCATGTAGGAGCATGAAAATGTGAATTCTTAGCTAAATGTTATTTTAAAGTAGAGCTGTGCGATATGGCCTAAAATCAATGTCACGATATATCGAACAGTTCACCACGATTCTTACAACACAGGCAGCAGGATACAACCAGCGTTTAGATTTCAGGGTTCGATTTGCCACTCCTTTCTGTATCTCTCAGAGTCCCGTTTAGACGGAGACATGATGGCTGTTTAACGTCTGTCACAGAGAGGCGCGCACACACAGTAGACAAGCTCAGCAAGTCACCGAGGTTATGATAGTGAAATCAGTGATTTATTCAGAGTGCACTCGTTTATTTTAGACAGACATTTTTACATCCCGCCCCGACGTTTTTCAGCAAAACTGAGGTTTTTCTCTGTGATTTACATGACAACGGGAAAACCGGGGGGGGGGGGGAACGCAGCTTTTTCAAAGCTGCTTCCAGAGTGGAGAGTTCTGAAAACGCTGGGTGATTCGTTGTCATGTAAACCCAAGCCGGAGACTTTTGACAACGATGACATCAAAGTCAGCCGCCTACGGCCATGTTGGACTTGCGCACTCCGCCTTTATACAGAAAAACAACAACAATGGCGGATCCAGGTATGCTGTTACGTGCGTCAAATAATCAATACGCCTTTATTTAAGCGGAGGATAACTACAAGAAGACTGCCATTGTTAGTTATCATGAAATGTTTCTTTTCCGGGTTGTGAGGGGGAAACCTTGGAACACTGCCATCTAAAGGCCGGGCATATGTACTACATCGTTTTCCATCGTGCGCCCTGTCGTGTAAACGCAGCGTGTTCTCACCCGCGTATTCAAACCAAAACGGCAACGTCGTCGTGTAAACAGCCCCTAAGCGCGGGTAGGATCAGCCAGCAGCGGCCTCGCACGTGCGCGATTCCTTCGCGTCCTGGACTCAGTGGAGTAAATAACCTGCAGCGCGAGCACCGGTCCGCCCGCTGTGAGCGCTCTGGGACGGGAGAGGAGCCCACAGCAGCGCCGCTGCTCAGTGAGAAGAGTACCAAGGTTTACGTCGGAGTATTCGGAAGTCTCAAATAACACAAAAAAAGTCGCTAGATTTGTCGCTAGTCGCTTTTATGAAAAAGAGTTGCTAGAGGGGTCTAAAAACTCGCAGCAAAGTTGCTAAGTTGGCAACAGACTGGTGCCTTGTCCACACGTAGCCGCGGTATCTCACAAAACGACACGAAAACAAATCTTTCTAAAAACTCGGGCCAAAGTGAAGATTTGCGTTCTCTCCACTTTAAGCGTCTGCGTGTGGACAGAAATAACCGGAGTTTTCGGCTCTGCAACGTCACTTTCTGCGACAAAAATGCTCCGACATCATTTGTGCGACCTGCGTTCACACTCAGAAACAGCATTTATGCCCTCATGAGATGTGTTGGCGTCATCGATTTGTCCAAGCGCTTTTTGTTTGCTTGTTTTTACAAGCTTAATTACTGCTCTATGTAGAAGTCAGAACATAGAAAGTTACTCTGAGTGGATAGGATTTGGGGGAACTACTGCCCCCTACAGGTTTGGCATGTCTATGAATGTGCTTAACAACGCACGTATGTGTGGAGGGAGTTTTTTTCCCCCCGAGGTGGTGAAAATATCAGTTTAAAAAAAAAAAACAGCTACGACTGTAGATGGCCTGGATGGGGGGGATCCCTGTGACTCCACACCATCCAGTCTGTAAAAGTACAAATCTTAAACTACTTAAAGGGACATGGGCATCGCCAAACTACACACATCTTTTAATTTTTTTAAAACACCGAATATATCAACATGGGCAAAATGATGTTGGTTACAGTCCTAAATTTTCATATCAGTAAATTTTCAGTTCGTCACCCAGTCCTAATTTAGAGTCTTGTTTAAAAGATTTGCAAATCGCAGTAATATCTCGTATCTCTTTGCTCTTAACCCAAGGCAGCTTACCTCACGCTTTGTTTAAGGCTAACATTGAGTTAGCATGTATTAATGTTACGTTTGGCTATCGCATGTCAACATCCATGGCTAATTACTGTAATTTATCGTTTTAGACCCATTAAAAATGTCTAAATGCAATAATTAAACCTGACAAACTCCTTCTCCACCTGAGAAGACTAAACCTGCTCAAATTAATATTAGGTTATGTCATATTTTTAAACTCTTTGAAATACCCATTAGTTAATATTTATGTTTTTCCTGAAATTGATGGTTGTCATTGTGTTACAGATGCAGAACATAGATAAACTAAACTAAATAAGAGTAAAACAAGATCTGGATCATAAAATTTTATCGTACTATCCATCCTCTGTGATTTTTCAGTGTCTTGCTGGGATTCATGTGAGATGTTACTGAGGATATCAGGTCTTTAAACTATTCATTCTGCTTCATCTCAGTTCTGCTGTGTTTTTTTTTTGGTCAATAAATTCAGACTAGTTTTTGGTTTAGGTTCAACCTCTTGGAATCCATGGACAACTTCTTTAGATTTCTACTTTTGGACAATTTGATGAAAGTGGCATAAAATTTGGCCATGTGTGTTCTTAGGAGTGAATTTAAAAATATTCGTGATTTTATTTTAAAAATTTAAGCCTTTTACACTAAATTGAGCCATCAGCAATTTCTAGCAATTTCTTTTATAATCACTCAAATTCCAAATATAAATTTTAATATATACCATCACAATCTTCTTTTTTTCTCTCTTAAAATACTTTTCAGAAGATCCATATTTGTTTGTATGATGAAGTATGAAGGTAATAATAGCACATGTAAAAATGTGACACATGGGGTGCAATAATCTGGGGTATTTAGCCAGTCATAAGAGAAAAAAACGACAAAAAAGTCATATTTGCATCCATGTTATTTATTCATTTATAAATGTCACAGCTTAAAAACAAAATGTTTAGGTAAATTAAATATTTAGTTTACAAATGTAAATATTTAGCTTGTCAACTAACTATTTAGCTAGCAAGCTAAACTAAATATTTAGCTAATATGCAGATTTACTTATAATAATAATAATAATAATAAGCAGATGGCTAAATATTTTGATCGGAGTTAAATATTTACTTCAAAGCTATTTATTTAACTATCCAGTTTAGCCTGGAGCAAAATATTTAATTTGTAAACCAAAGATTTAGCTTGCCTGCTAAATATTTAGTTTGAAACTGTCAATTATAAATGAATGAATGTTGATGAATTAATTAACTATTTACTTTAAAGCTAAATATTTAGCTCGCCGGTTTAGCTTGCTAAATATATAGCTTCAATCTACATTTTTTAATTTGTAAACTAAATATTTAGCTAGTTAACTACATATGTAGTTTGAGCATTTATAAATTAATAAATAACATGGACAATAATGTGACTTTGAATATGACTAAATAACCCACATTTTTACTGTTAATTTTTGTAAACCACCTAAGGTATATTCTGCCCCGAGTTTTGGCTTTAAGGCAGCCTGTAGGAACATTTTTCATTTTAGACCTAAAAAAAAATCCAACAAATGCAGCAAACTTGTGAGAGCTGGCTAAATCAGAAAGCATGTTCGCTAGCTTATCCAACACAGAGCTCTTATTGAAAAGACGCATCACTTACTTCAGTCTCATAAACACGTTTCAGACGTGAATAGAGCGAAAGTTTTTCTCGTCCTGTCTGGCAGATAAACATGTATATCCAAGATCCCAAGGAGCCCCTGAAAGATAAGGAAAGCTATGTTTAGAGAAGGTGAAACACAGCGGCGGTGAAAGGAAGGACAAGATATGAGCTGCAGAACTACAAGAAAAATGGCTCTGCAGATATATTATTGAATAGTAAAAAGAAGATGTCTTCACTGTTTCTTTTCATGTTCTCTCCAGATGACTCAGACGAGGAGGTGCGTTGGTATCATTCGTCGGCTGTCAGGATGACCCCTCTCAGCTGTTGCCTGTATCTGCTGATCCTCGTCCTCTGATGAGACTGGATCCGAGCCTCCACAGGGAAATCCGATCCTCTTCCATGCTGGATGCTGCTTTCACTAGCATCCACAGCAGGCAGAATCGCCATAATCGGCTCTAAACCGACCAAAGTATGAATGCATTAAGATTGAGGACTTGTCAGATGATGATGGGTTATTTGTTTTAGTGGGAAAATAGAACCTGATGTGTTTTTTGTAACCGTCTGAAATGTCTGGACAGTAAAAGCGATGACAGGAATCTCCCAAAACAAACCCTCCTGTTTGCCTCAAAGATTTAAATGAAATGAAGGAAACTGTACATAAGATTTTTATGGAAGAAGTTTTTTCTTTTAATCACTTATCGCTTTATTTCCCCTTTGTGAATGAAACCTTCTGTGACTCATGTCTGAAACGTGCACAAACTGATCCGATGTGACACTTTGCCTTTAAATAGAACTCCAATGTGTTTAATTAATGCCTTATTTATGTTGCTGATGCTCAGGATTTAGTTTTTAACTGTGGGGATCAGATCGACTGAAGCCGGCCAGTTTTGCTGCGACTCTGTTATCTGGAGGTATTTCCAGAGGGGGACCCGTTCTCTCCTGGCTGTTATCTCCACGGTTTATTGATGAGGTTTAATTTGACTATCTGCTGCTCTCTTATCTTGAACAAACACAGGAGCTGCTGTTCTGCAGTCCGTCGGCTGCTTTGCTGCAGCTCCAAAACAAAAAGCAGTAGAACCGAAATAATTAATCTTTGCAGGTTTATTATTTTTTTCTTTGTGTCCAGAAGGAGATCTCACATGTGGAAAACTGCAAATTTAAGGATTAGTTTGAGGTAAACCAATTGGAGTGAAGCAGCAGTGGAAAGTATTTACATCTTTATCGCAATGCAACCACAAACCTCAAGTGTGTTCTGTTTGGCCTTGTGGGATAAAGCAGGAAAACTGTAAAACAGAAAATGATGCAAAATAAAACATTTTTTTTACAGTTTAAATTCTGGAAAGTGTGGCGTGTGTTTGTTTTTCATTCCCCTTTGATCTGATACCCCAAAATAAAATCCAGGGGTGGAGTTGTGGAGAAAGGTGGTTGGCAGTGGAGACTTTGCGCACCGTTGCCTTGCACCAAGAAGGGAGTCAGGGTTCAAATCCCGGCCCGGGGTCTTTCAACGAGTTCACATGTTCTCCCTGGGTTCTCTCCGGGTACTCCAGCTTCCCCCCACAGTCCAAAACCATGGGTGTTAATTTCAACAGCACATTTTGTTGTTTGTTTTTCAAAATGTAATATAGTCAGAGTTTTATACCATCTGTGGCTTTATTCAGTAGATCAGTAGAAATATGAAATCTTGAAGGAATGCATGATTTGGGAATGAGCCATGTGAAAACCATAAATGTTCCTGTCGCCTCTTTTCTTTCTAGTATCGACGTTTTTAATGCATTTATCAAAAGAGCATCAGGCTGCAGACTCTCCAACTAAATCACATGACCTTTAACCTGCACCGTCATTGGCTCGTACCGTCATTTTTTTTAACCTGTCCTGCTTCTCAACAAGAGTAAACGGAGATCTGATTGGATGTTTTCTATCTTAGGTATTTTCTTTTTTATGTTCATGTTTATTCAGTCACAAATTCAATCAGTACAAACATTACATAACCAGGTGACTGAAAAGGCTGAAGCATAATGTTTATATTTATGCCTGTCCCTTTTAACAATTTTAACTAATTAAGCTACCCAATAACATGTTCATTTTGCAGATAAAGGAAAAAAGAGAAAAACATCAATACAACAACTAAGTGAAATAAAGTATAGTAATACAAAACCATCGAATAAATAACGCAAACTCTTGTAGCCTTCAAAAATGGCCTCAGAGACCCTGCTTTTAAAACTTATAAATGTACCACTAGTTATTAGATTTATATTAGCAGTATTCCATAATGAAACCCCAACAACAGATATACATCTCCTTTAAATATATATATTTTTTGCCATAGGAACAATAAGTTTGCAGACATCTCTAAAAATCATACTTTGTTTTTACAAATCCGTTAACAATCCCGTTTTCTTCAGCTTTCTATCCATTCTCTTTGAGTTTCAGTTAGTTTTCATCTGGAAAAATTATAGCGATGACTTCTACACTTCTTCACCTCGCCTTGCTCAGTCACCTAAAGATGGAAAGAGAACGCCACAACTGCAACACTACCAAAACATGGCCGCCCACCTAAACTCACAGGCCGGGGCAAGGAGGGTAACTCTGGAGGAGCTACACAGCTCAGGTGGAACTTTCATGGCAAGCATGTTGAAGAAGGAGAGAGAACCTGAACTTTTTCTTTTTCGGTTGCAAACACTCAAAATGTGTGAGCTTCACATGAAGTTCTGTCATTTTGTTTCTTATTACTTCTCTGTCTTTCTGGCATTAAAAGTTCACTGTCCGCAAAATCAGATTAGGAGTTTGGAACCGGACTTTCTGTTATTCCCTGGCAATCCTTCCGGGAATCTGGAGGAAGCTTAGCGCCAGGAGTTTAGACCCATAGAGAAAATTGTGCATTAAAAAAAAAAAAAGAAGAAGACAAACACCGACTCGTTGGGCTTCGGACCTTGTCTGCTGTGATGCTGCTTCCCCCCTAAAGACCAACATCATTCCATTCATCCAGCCCCCACTTTCATTGCCATGAAGTCCTGCTTTTATCTCTTCTTAGATCTTATTTTCACCAGGATCGACCCGCTTGACTTTCCTCTGCCGCCACTGAGCTGCTTCCTCCCTTGTCTGGCTTTTGTTCGACTTCAACCAAGCCAGGAGTTTTTGCTTCTGCTTTAGCGAGACACAAGGAATGGCTAACGGAGACACAGTAATCAGAGTGTAATCTCTCCATTGTTAACCAGGCGACTCCTCATAACAAGTTAATTAAAAGCTTCACAGCCTGAGCAGAAAAAGTCATTCAAAAGCTGTTAATGTGATTTTGGCTTCAGTTTGTCTCCGGGTCAGACGTCCAGCCGTGTTTCTGCTCTGGAGAATCGGCGGCTCGTAAGCTGCGGTGTGCGGGTTTTTAAGGAGCCGGAGACGGACAGAGCAGAGGCAGCAGGAGGGGAGGACGGATTTAAAACGGATTAATGACGACGTGAAGGAGGAGGGGGGAAAGTCAAACGACTCTCTGCGCCTCCTCGCATGACTTTAGGGACGTCTCTCTTTAACACTCGGATAAACCGCTCAGAAAATATTTGACCTCTTCTGTGTTGACCTTGGGCAATGGAAATAAAGGGACGGAGAGATGGATGTGATTGAGGTAGAAAACAGTTTGGCCCCTTCATGTTGTGCTCCACACGACAAATACAGTTTTTTTTATTACAGTTTCTCCTGTGAGCTGATTTCAGTCCGTTCAACACAGACATGATAAGACTTTGCAGAACAGTCTCCTCAAAAGTCAGCAGCCTGTTCAGAGTAAGAGAGTGAAACCAGTGAAGGCATCGTAGGACGTGGGAAGACTGTGCATGAATTAAAGATTAGCAAGGTTAGTTTGTGTCCACAGATCTTCCACTGGACGAGTTCTGGGGAGGGAAGGTGACGGGGTAAATCAGCTGGCTCCGTCCTCCCAGCCGTCGCCTCTCCGTACAAAAATCAGCCTTTTAAAGGAGTCATGACCTGTAATTTTCACTTTTCCATGAGAAAAAATGTATGTTATGATTGCCTAACGATTATACACTGGCCGGGAAGCCGATATTTAAAAGTGAAGCGTTTGTTTACACCTGGGTTCGTCAACCAGCCCACGCGCACTCGTGATTTTAATTTCTGGCCGACTTGACGTCAAGTCGGCGCAGGATATACCATATATGGACATCGCAGACCTATGCTGCAGGAAGCCCCGCCCTGCCCCTCTCCCATTACTGCATTCCGATTCGAAGTACGAACTCGACCGTGAAAGATGCAGAAACGTGGCGCACACGTGAGTTGCTCTGTTGTCGACTGCCAGAATCAACATGGAACCATTTTTTTCTCTCCCAAGAACGGACCAAGCTATCAGGGACACCCGTCCACGACAGCCAAAATATCACATCAGATCTCGCGAGACAATAATGCCTTCAGAAATAAGGGTCAGAGGAGCTCTGTGTTTATTTTTTTCCCACGTTTGTTTTTTTAGAAGAGCCTGAAGGACTATAATAAAGCGTGGATATCCAAGGTAATACTAGGCTATGACTCCTTTAAGGAATTTGCCGAGGCGTCAGCATACACAGCAGCAGCAGAGAACAAGAGATCGACGTGGAAGATGCAGGGATGGTTGTCGTGTTGCTATAAACTGCTTCGCCAGCAACTCTTCCGCTTTTGCAAAAGCCGGTTGTTTGGCGACGTCCGCTGAAATCGTTTCCCACAGAGTTACAACCAATCAGCATGGAGTCAACCACAGCTCCCGCCCAGCGACCCTACCTGGCCATTTCCGGGTACGGGTACCCCTCCGGGTACCCTCCCCCCCCGGGAGGCAGGTACCGGTTTAGTTCCTTGAAATGTCACGGAAAGCAGTCCTTTCGAGGCGGCCCCATGAAACGGAGACAGGCGCGTACCCCAAAGGTCTGGTGAAACTACCCTGAAGTTCCGATTGTGGAAGCGGGGTAAAAGTTTAGTTTTCATCGTCACGACTCGTGGCAAACAGCATTTCCTCTGGCTTCATTTCAACATCAGCTTTCCTCTTGGTGATCTTCCCTGTGAAGTGATGATTTCTGCGCAGCTCCGAAAATTGCATGCCCCTTGGCTGCTTCTCTGATTAATGCTCTCCTTGTGGTCAGGTGGACCTCCATGTCTTGGTAGGTGCTCCATCCTCTCTCCAGGTCCAGATGATGGATTGATCAGAGCTCTTTGTAGAATCTAACCCTGCTTTAAACAGGACCAGAACCTCCTCCCTGACCCGTTCCTTGGTCTTCATGATGCCGGTTGCTCTCTAATGTTCTCTGAAACAGCCTCAAATTAAAAAACTACTTATTACATGACCAACTCCCACAGGGAGCTGGTTTCACTTGGGTTTTATTTAGCAGGATCAGAGGAAAGGGGCTGAATACAAATGCAGTTTTTATACAATCCTGTAAAAATACAGTTGAAGGGTGTGAAAACTTTAGCAGGACTGTGTGTTAGCTATAGTTAACAACTCTCTGCTGACATCTACAGGCCAATCCCTGAAATACACCATGTGTTTTTGTTTTGACGTTCAACGATTACTCAGAATCACCTCTTTAGCGTCTCATTTTTCATGCAATCGTTAAAGTGCATGAAAAATACATATAAAATAAATGGTTAACTATGATAGCTTTCAAATCTGCTTTATATCAGAGGCTTTGCATTGCAGGAGGAGAATAAAATCACGGTTTATAGTTGTGTGTGTGTGATAAAAAGCAGAAAGCCAGTTTCCTTACGTTCTCGCTAGATTCCCTGTTCTTTCTGCATCCTCCATGCTGGTTTTCTCCGCTTCTAGTTTATTCCTCGCTCATGAAGCTGATGTTATCCGCATTTGGTTCCAGCTTCTGCAAAAAGTCACTTTTTAAAAAAATCAGTTATGCACAAATGGTGATTTAGTGTCTTTCCATAACTCTTTCCTGTGTTTTTGATGCAGGGCTCTACAATTCAGATTCTAATTAACGACAGGCCAGAACTGAAAACTGAACATAAAAACTAAAAAGGTCCCTCAAAGTAGGGGGCAGAATCAGAAAAGGTTTTATTGCCATATGTGTGAAAAGTCTCCCAACATTAGGAAATTGCTGCTTTACTTTGTGCAAACGTGAGATAAACCTTTCTAAGCATGCGATAAATTAAAATAAAATGGGGTAAACAGATTAATGTATACATGAGTGCAGGTTGTGATCAGGGCAAAATCAGACAGGACAGCTGTGCACATTCATGGAATTACAGTTTAACGTTTCAGTTGACTTGTCCAAGGTATTGCATCAGGGTTCAGAGGGGTAGTTGTAACAGAGTTTCAATGGCGGACACGGTGTGGGACCGCGGTGAAAATAGTTTTAAGTTGGATATTCGACGGACATTGGTTTCATTAAAGCGGAGACTCCCTCCGACGTCTCACCGACAACCGCTCTCATGGAGCGGATCCATCGCAGCTGAAGACTCGCTCCTGGAGGCGGTGGTTTCGGTTAGGGACCGTCAATAAATTTCCAGACATCCCAGAAAATAAGACAATACCTGTGAGATCTCCTGACAAAGTAACGCCCAAATATTGATACGTTGTTGCTCGACACCTGAGATACATGACACACCGATTTATTGATAAAAAAATCATACGTAATATTTCTTCTTCATTCTTTACTGTAATAGTGAGGGGTCTTCTTCAGTAGCTTCCAGGTCATGTGACTGAGTGACACCAAATCAACCTTAAAATGTCTTAATACATCTAAATACCCAGACACAACAATTTATTTCCAATTTGAATGCAAATCATATTTTATATTAATATTTTACTGTAATATTTCATTTTTTTCTTCAATAGCTTCCAGGTTATGTAACCAAATGACTCAAAATCTGTTCCCAGTTGTCCTAGGATATTAGACCAGTGAGACACATCTGGAGGGGGCTCAGAGTAGAGCCGCTGCTTCTCCACATCGAGAGGAGTCAGTTGAGGTGGCTCGGGCATCTGGTCAGGATGCCTCCTGGACGCCTCCCTGGTGAGGTGTTTCAGGCACGTCTCACCGGGAGGAGGCCCAGGGGAAGGCCCAGGACACGCTGGAGGGACTATGTTTCTCATCTGGCCTGGGAGCGCCTTGGGGTTCCTCCCGAGGAGCTGGAACAAGTGGCTGGAGAGAGGGAAGTCTGGGTCTCTTTGCTTAGGCTGCTGCCCCCGCGACCCGACCCCGGATAAGCGGAGGATGGATGGATGGATGGATGGATGGATCTCATATTTTATATGAATGTTTTTATGGAAAATTATTATTTTTTCTTCAATAGCTTCCAGGTCATGTGACCAAGTGACACCAAATCAATGTTAGAATGTCCTATTACATCTAGGGAACAGGGCACACCAATTTATAATCAGTTTTTTTATGCATCCTTCATTCATTCCACATGAAACTGTGTTGTGGTTTGTGCGTTTTAGGCATTAACTCTAAACTGTATCTTTACTGTGTTTAATTTCTCACAGTTTCACTCAGTTTGTACACTGCACTTCATTTGCGTAATGGCCATTTCCAAATTCCAGTCTTTGCACTTTCATATAGTCTTTTCCATATTCAGACACTGTGCATGGAACCATCTTTCACAGCTATCACAATGGATTTGTCAAAAGTAAAGATAAATAACAAAAATTATCAAAAAACTTTATTCATGATGTTTAATTACTTCTCACCTGGCCTCACAATTAACTTTAGACCTTCTCAGATATATTAGTGTAAAATTGTGTGTAATAGTGTAAAAATCAACAAGACTGGAGACCTCACCCATTCTGTTATCGGAGGCCCAGATGCAGGAGGTTTAAAGGCAGCACACATTACACAACAGTGATTCTCATCAAACACTGAAAAAAAAAAAAAAACAGGATGTTTGGGTGGCGCAACAAAGGTGTAAAATATAAGAGATTGGTAAATAGTTTAGATGGATAGGAGATGCACTGATGGCAGTACTGTCTGTTTTTGGTAAGCTGTAAAGGTACCTGATCCCTCAACGATTTCGAGGGCCAACTCTCTTCTCACTGTTTTCATAGCCCTTTTTTTAGTCTCGAATTTAGCCTTTGGCATTAATGGAAAGGCCTCCATCAAGATTTTTGCCATCTAAACAAAAATTACAGTGACTTTTGTTTTTCACTGCAGCGTATGGCAACAAGTACCATCATATAAAACATGGAAACAATTTGCGAGATAAAGATACAGCTCAACGCAATCAATTCTTGAAATAATTTTTATTATTTTTAGACAGACCATAAATAAACTTTAGAAAAAGGAATTTTTTAAAGTGCATCTTACATATAAATCGGACTAAAATAAAAGAACTGGTGAAACTACATATTGGTACTGAAAAAAAATGACAATATTATTACACATTATATAAATTGTAAATTATTTCAAGTTACTGATTTCCTTTTTGTGTTATTTATTGACTTCCTTAAATATTGTTAGGGTATTCATCCATCCATCCATCCATCCATCCATCCATCCATCCATCCTCCGCTTATCCGGGGTCGGGTCGCGGGGGCAGCAGCCTAAGCAAAGAGACCCAGACTTCCCTCTCTCCAGCCACTTGTTCCAGCTCCTCGGGAGGAACCCCAAGGCGCTCCCAGGCCAGCCGAGAAACATAGTCCCTCCAGCAGGTCCTGGGCCTTCCCCTGGGCCTCCTCCCGGTGGGACGTGCCTGAAACACCTCACCAGGGAGGCGTCCAGGAGGCATCCTGACCAGATGCCCGAGCCACCTCAACTGACTCCTCTCGATGTGGAGAAGCAGCGGCTCTACTCTGAGCCCCCTCCGGATGTGTCTCCCTAGTCTAATATACTGGGACAACTGGGAGGAAATTTTGAGTCATTTGGTTACATAACCTGGAAGCTATTGAAGAAAAGTTCATAATTGTCCATAAAAACATTCATATAAAATATGAGATTGTAAAAATTTTTTGATAAAAACTGTTGTGTCTCGCTGGTCTTGTAGCACAACTGGGAAGAAATTTTGAGTCATTTGGTTACGTAACCAAATTTGGTTATAAACCTGAATATTTATATTCCATAAAAATATTCATATAAAATATGACATAGTAAAATATGTGTTAAAAACTCTTGTGTCTCACTGGTCTAGGTCCTAGGGCAACTGGGAACAGATTTTGAGTCATTTGGTTACATAACCTGGAAGATATTGAAGAAAAAAATGAAATTTTACAGTAAAATATTAATATAAAATATTATGTGATTTCAAATTGGAAATAAATTGGTGTGTCTGGGTATTTAGATGTAGTAAGACCTTTTAAGGTTGATTTGGTTTCACTCAGTCACATAACCTGGAAGCTATTGAAGAAAAACATGAAATATTACAGTCCAGTTTGTTCATCTAAATGATAAATCTTCTTCACTCTCAAGGGTTACTTGTGGAGTTCCACAGGGTTCTGTGCTTGGACCAATTCTTTTCACCATATATATGCTTCCAATTGGTAGAATCATTAGACAGCATGGGATAAATTTCCACAGCTATGCAGATGATACACAACTATATTTATCCATAAATCCTGATGAACCCAGTCAGTTAGGTAGATTACAGGCATGTCTGGAAGACATAAAAACATGGATGACCCTAAACGTTTTGCTTTTAAATTCTGACAAGACAGAAGTTGCTGTCTTTGGACCAGAAGTTCTTAAACAGAAACTGATTAGTCAATCACTTCATCTGGATGGCATTAAATTGGCCCCCAGTAACAACGTAAAGAACCTCTGCGTTATGTTTGACCAAGACTTGACATTTAAATCCCATATTAAACAGGTTTCTAGGATTTCTTTCTTTCACCTCCGGAATATTGCTAAAATTAGAAACATCCTGTCCAGGAGTGATGCTGAGAAACTAGTCCATGCATTTGTTACCTCAAGGCTGGACTACTGTAATTCTTTACTATCAGGAAGTCCACAAAATGCCATTAAAAGCCTTCAGTTGATCCAAAATGCGGCAGCAAGAGTTCTGATGAATATTAAAAAGAGAGATCACATTTCTCCTGTTTTAGCTTCCCTTCATTGGCTCCCTATTAAATCCAGAATAGAATTTAAGATCCTTCTTCTTCCATATAAAGCCCATAATAATCAGCTCCATCATACATCAGAGATCTAATTGTTCCTTATGTTCCTAACAGAGCCCTTCGCTCTCAGACTGCAGGTTTACTTGTAGTTCCTAGGATTTCTAAAAGTAGAATGGGAGGCAGATCTTTTAGTTATCAGGCTCCTCTCCTGTGGAACCAGCTCCCAGCTTTAGTCCGTGAGGCAGACACTCTGTTTACTTTTTAGGCCAGGCTTAAAACTTTCCTTTTTGATAAAGCTTATAGTTAGAGTGGCTTAGGTCATCCTGAGCTATCTCTGTAGTTATGCTGCTATAGGCTTAGACTGCTGGAGGAAAGACTTACCAATTTTCTTCACTCTGCTACTTTTCTCTCCTACTACTCTCCAGTTGTATTACAGTACATTCTGTTATTTCGACTGTTAACTTTGTTTTCTCTCAGTGTTTTTCTCTCCATAGAAGATATACCTGGTCTGGTATCCTGCTTGGCTGCAATGCCCTGTTGGACGGGGGGCATCGACTGGGATGATGCTCCCAGTAACTGAACATCCTCTGTGTCCTGTTATCAACTTTTTACTTTCTGTAACATAGAAAGTTCTCTTATATCAGATCTTCTGTTCCTTCTGTGTTTCTGCTCTGTCTTCTCAAACCCCCAGACGGTCGTGGCAGATGGCCGCTCCTACTGAGCCTGGTTCTGTTGGAGGTTTCTTCCTGTTAAAGGGGAGTTTTTCCTCTCCACTGTCGCTACATGCTTGCTCAGTATGAGGGATTGCTGAAGGATTGCTGTGGTTGGAAATCTGCCCAACCTCACGCCAATGACTGACGCAATCTGCTGGGATTCCTTAAATAGGAAACTTTTTAACTGATTGGAATGTTTGTATAATTGTATTGAAATGACTTCTTGTTAAGTGCCTTGAGATGACATCTGTTGTGAATTGGCGCTATATAAATAAACTGAATTGAATTGAAATATTACAGTAAAATGTTAATATAAAATATGATTTGCATTCAAATTGGAAATAAATTGTAGTGTCTGGGTATTTAGATGTAGTAAGACATTTTAAGGTTGATTTGGTGTCACTCAGTCACATGACCTGGAAGCTACTGAAGAAGACCCCTCACTATTACAGTAAAGAATGAATAAGAAATATTACAGATGATTTTTTTTTATCAATAAATCGGTGTGTCGTGTATCTCAGGTGTCGAGCAACAACGTATCAATATTTGGGCGTTACTTTGTCAGGAGATCTCAAAGGTATTGTCTTATTTTCTGGGATGTCTGGTTGTCGGTGAGACGTCGGAGGGAGTCTCCGCTTTAATGAAGCGAATGTCCGTCGAATATCCAACTTAAAACGAACTTCAGCGCGGTCGTTGACGGCTGATCCTTCCCACTTCAATCAGTGTTGCCAACTTAGCGACCCGCTATTTCTAACGACTTTTTTTTTTTTCCAAAAAGCGTCTAGCGACAAATCTAGCGACATTTCTGACCACCTTTAGCTACTTTCTGTGAAACTTTGTCGCAGATATTTCCTGCAGTTTAGAGACCCAGCTTGCTCCTTCCCGACGCTCAGGAAGGGAATGATCTGCGCATGTGTACGCAGCATGATCAGACTATGTCCACTGACCAATCATAAACCTTTATCGGTTCATTTCATCCACTCACAAACAAAGTTGTTTAGTACTTAATGTTAATTTAAAAGTAAAAAATAAATCTGCATGTATATAAGACCGATCTTACTACGCTGCATCTCACACCTGTGGTGCATTCAAGGAACGTTCGAAATGTATGGTGAGTTCAAAAACGTAGGACATTTAAAACTTATAACAAAAAAAAAAACCCACTGAAAATACAATAAGCAATACAATAAACTTCTGTTTAATGGCGGTTGGCAAGAAACTTTTGATGCATGCTAAATATGCCCAACTTATTTTTATGAAGTACTAAAAAACAAACAACTATATTCTCTGTATTATGTCGTCTTCTTGAGATATCTCAGCAACTTTTTTTTCAGAACTTAAATTTTGTTTAAAAGGTCTTTGATGTCCAGTTTGGAATTTGATATCTTGTAAATTTTGTACCAGTTTTCTCAACATTATACTTCAGGTAAAATAATATAACAGGTTCCACCGTCTCTTCTTGAAGACAGAAGTCACATTTCCCTGTAGCCTGTTTCCCCTGTTTAAATTATGTATCGTTTAACCCTGTAATCCTAATCTAAATATAATTATTTCCTCCTTTCTGTTTCATTCGTCATCACGTGATGACATCATCAATATGCAAATTAGCGTATGACGTCATCTGGCGACAACTAGCGACTTTCTGAGACAACTTTAGCTACTTTCTGTCCAACACTGACTTCAATGCTCTCCAGGGAGACTGAATAGAGAGAGAGCTCAGTCTGCATCATGTCTCAAAATGCCTTCTGACAGCGTTTTAAAAACAAACCATTTACCTCGTTTAGATGTTTCTTTTAATCTGGAATCCAGGGACTGGAGCAAATAATCAGCTTTCGCCAGAACAATTTCCTTTTGGGAAAACAAAGCGAAATAATGATATCACTATTAGCATCAGAAACAAACGTTGGTAAAACATAAAACCTTTTATAAGAGTCATAGCAACTTCTCACAACTACTCCAGCAAAGCCAAACAGAGACGGCCGAAATGCCACAATCATTCTTTTCCAACATGTTGGCAAAGAACAAACAAGAAACAAGATCAACCTTGTAGCCACAGAGTCCCCCGGTGCAGAAAACCAGAATCCAAACGCCTCGCATGGCTCCTTCCTGCCACAACTGAAGGTGGAACAAACATCTGAGGCGTAAGT